>PTEX01000036.1:2609835-2682359 GCA_003342815.1 Eudromia elegans | reverse complement strand
TAAAATAGATGCCAGGAATTTGGTCTTTCTCCCATTTGTTTTTTTTTTTTTTTTTAAGTTTTAGGATGGCATCATTTAATTGTAACTGTCTTATTAATGTCTTGAGGGAACTAAGTCCTCAGTGAGGGGAGGAGAGCATTTCTCACCAAATCGCTTTGACACCCACAATAACTTCCAAAGTAGTTATACTAAAAACATTGAACARGCATTAACACTATGATTTACAGTAATAAAAACATTATTACAGTATGTTTAATTAGGAACCATTATAGAACCAATTAAAGCTGTCAAAATGGAAAAAAGCAACAGTTGATTTTTCCCTGGAGCCTTGTGATGMAGTGAGATTCATTATTAAGTCATTATAATATGAAGACAGAAGACKATTTTCAGTTTGATTTGAAAGCTAAACTCCTAAGGAAGAGAGAGCTCTAGGTATATTCCCTTCTATCAGCAACTGCTGAAGCAAACGTTGGCAGAGTAATATTTTTTAATATCCACAGCAGACATATTTTACTTCTGAATCCAGCAATTCCTGTTTAGCTCAGCTCTGGCATCTAACAGTTCTGACATGAGCAGCTCACATTTAAGTGTTCATCGCACAGCAGAAAATGCAATGAAATAGCCTTCAGTTTACCTGAAAAGAATGGATAGACAGCCCTTAAGACAGAACAATCATTCACGTTAGAGGCAGCATTTTACCAAAAATGAATTGCAGTTATTAAAACATGACAAATAAAAATTTCCCCTTGTTTGAATMATTTTCTAGCATGGTAAATATCTCAGACAATAACTAAAATTACCCTTTCTAAAAACAGGTGATAGACTTACTGATTTCTACGTAAATGAGACTTTATACTAGACATTCACTGCAATTAATCTATCTCATTAGTATCCCCATATCCCAGTATTTTAACCAACTTGAAACTAATTCTTCTAAGAGCTCTATGATTTCCTGATGATCTAGTGCATTCATTAATAATTTGTTAAGTCTTCGGTTCTCTTTACAATTGAAAATTTATTAGCTCTACAAATAYATCTATTTGTAGAAACTCTACTGTTTATTCAAGCTGAGAAACTAGTGCTGGTGTACTAATTCTTCATGCTGCTTTTGATAAACAGGGCTTCTGCTGGTTCCATTGCCCTGGTTCCTTCACAGGAAGCAACATGGCCTGAGTTATTTTAATCTATGCTCTTGGAAAGACAATACGGTATTATAAATCATCACTAATTTATAAGTTCATTTTTAATAGGTTACTTTTTATTTGCCCCAGTTGAACACCATTATATTTATAGACATGAGTTAATAAAACATAACTAATAAAAACCACAAAACAATAAATTTCAACAGTTAATATTTATAGGTGCATAGTTCATGCTCAAATACTTATATATATTTATATATAATACATAGACATATATAAAGCTCTTACAATAAGTCATTTCTGCACAGAAAGAATAATAGGAAACAAAATCCATCATAAACAATACCAAATTACTGACAATCTCTCAACAAAACATGTACAGAATTAGAAATAAGCAGTAGACACTTAGGTGTTTTTATTTAATATTTTCTTAACTTTGAAACTTGAAGCCACAATATCCACAGCACAACAATGACCTTGTCAACCAGCTTTCATTTCAGCAGGAGGGAAAYGCTGAAAATAAAGTGGATGCAGTCACAGATACTCCAATCATTGCTGATGGAAGACTTCAAAATACACTGTAAAAACTGTAAAAAAATTTACGACTGGGCACATGGGAACTCAGCACTTGTACAGGATGTGACATCTTTGTTAGAAGATTTCAGGAGATACAAAGGAAGAAAGGATTCTCACGCTTCAGGTTCATAATCTTGATACTCTTCCTAATAAGGAGAGCAAAAATCAGTGCTAATAATATTGTAGATAAATACATCCTATTTTCATTTCTTATTTATTCCTAGTGGATTCAATGACAAAATATCACCCATTTTTATATAATCAGAATCTTGCTTTATTGTTTTCTTGGGTTCTCCAGATAATGCATCTTTGAAGCTGTGGTATTTACAGAAGAAACAGGCTTTTTCCATGGTTAACATGCCGTTCTCTTTCTGTGCCAGTTACAGAAATGACTCACAGCAATGAATTTGTGCATAATTGCCAGCAAGAATAATAGTACAGAGCAGAAGCGGGGAGGGGCAAATCAGCTATGTGTAGTACACATAAGCATTCCTCTAGCTTTTTTTTTTTTTAAATGCCACTGAAGCAGTCTGGAAAAGCAAATTACTATACATCATCTTGGATACAGTAAAGCTTAGGCATGTGCTTCAGCTACAAGGATCACAAATACCTGAATATATTCTAGCAAAGACATTAGGTCTTTAGGTCTTTAGTTAATTATATGAACATATCCTGGAAGGATCAGGATGCAAAACTGTCTTAAAAGCATCCATTATAAAACTTTCCATACCCCTGATGACTTAGTCACTTGACACATATAAACATGATTTCTATACTGAATTGCTAACAAATGAACTTTAAACATATTGTTTGTATCACTGCAGAACCTGATCCAGCTCATTCAGTTACACACAAAACTCTTTTGGTCCCATTGATATTGCCAGAAGTTCAGTGACACCATGCACAGCCATTCATTTAGAGAGGGTACCACTTTTGAGCTGAACAGTATACCAAGTACTCCAGATAAACACATTTAAATAATCAGATGTGCAACTTGATGCATATGAACACCCCCATTAATTTCAGTGATATTCAGTGTGTTAGTAGTCAATCGTGCATTTAAGATTATGGCCTTTTATGCCTCTTATTTTCAACCTAATAATTTCTGCTTTTGTATAGCTGCCACTTCAATTACTCATTCATTGTAGTCTCAGACATTGTGGTAATATTTTACATAATACAGTAAGTACTGGTTCACGAGAAACCACCAAGTTATTTCTTCCCATAGCTTCATTAACCCAAGGGCATAATCATGGATTGCCATATTTTAAAAAAACATGATGCTCAGGAACATTTTAAGTGGCCAGCTATTAAAAGGAACTACACAGATAAACTCTTACCTATATTCCCTTTTGAGTAAAAGGGGCAAACTTCCCATGAATAAATCAGGCATGAGTGTTTCCAAAATGCTCATGATATTACTGCATTCAATATAAACAAAATATAACAGATAATACRTTTCTCACTCCTGGGTGGCCCTGCTCAGACATATGACTTTTCCCTTATTTCCTTGCTGCTTCCACCTCCCATCCAGTCTGTGCCCAAACGTGCTCTGAAGCACAGAACCATCCTCCCAACTCCTGCCAGGGACCTCCTCCAAGCAGTGCTGTCACATCACTCGGGCAGGCAGCTGCTCTCGTATGCCCGGGTCACTCACAAGAAACACCCAACAGCTTTACCTCTGGAGGCATTTCATACGCCTCGTTCTCAGGATCCACAGCAACACCTGTATTGTTCACCATGCCYTCCTGCAGGATACCATCTTCATTCTACAATTAAAAGAGAGARAAGAAAGTGACAGGCTAACTCCTTGCTTCATCATTTGCTCTGAAACGCTTTTTTCCCCTCAAAAAAAATGTTCAAATAGGTTGCTTCATTAGTTTTGGTTTAACTAGACCAGGAAGTACTGTTACATGAATGCAAAAACATTTTTTAAGAGAAGTTCAAAATAACCAAGCAATATCAGGATACAGAAATATGAAAACAATCAATACCAATGCTTTTGGCAAAAATCACTACTTACTTTATAACTTGACCCTTTTCACAGGGTAGGTTTCAGACAAAGCGGCCTGAGCCAAGACTGTTGAAATTAGTCCTGGAGTATTAGGAAATTGATAGAAAAACAGTCCCAATTAGCTCAGTGCAACTATTGTGGCTGCACTGGTTTAAATCAGTTGACAGTCAAAAGAAATCTACTAATACATCAAGCAGCTACAGAAACTCAGGAAGAGCTTCACTTAAACCTACAATGCTGATAACGTRAAGAGAGATTAAATAAGGTACAAAACAAACAGATTGAGGCAATTCTTTAAAAATTGGGATTTATAGGATAGTCATTGTAAAGTAATTTTAGGATATAGATAAAATGGGACAAGGAACAGTTAAACCTGAGACTCATCTCAGTAAGTTTAACACAAAGTGGAAGTTAATACACAAAACAGGTGTCATCTAACCCATTTCTACCTCCCAGCTGCACTTAGCCTTCTCCTCCAGTTATTCTTGATGACTTTCTTAAAGTTAAGATCAAGTACCAGAGTTGGGCATCAGCTCCYGAAAAAGCAACATTTCCACTGTGGGAAAACTAGAGCTAAAAATTTACTGCTATGAAAGCTACTGTGTGGAAAGAACACCRAAGTGAAACAAAAAGATGAGCACATTAATCTTCGGTGTCATGAAAAGCAGCTTAACAGCTACCATGCTGGCACTTCCGAACACGAGTGGAGGCTGGGTGGGAATACTTGGAAAATCTCCATATATTATTTCCATAATGCTCCAGAATGCAATGGAGCCGTTTGGAGCACACTATCTTTACATATTTCTGTAAGCTGCTTGAAACAAAAATGCACTTCAAATGCTACAAACAACCTTAATATGTTGAGATTCATGCAACTAGAGCTGAAACTTCAATCTAAAGTTGAAAACTTCACCGAAATTGACCCAAAATTGATAACAGCAATGAGTCTCTCAGTGCATTCTTAGTTCTTCCTCCTCTTAAGTCTTTTAGTTTTTGCCTTATTCTCTTTGTCATATAATCGCTTTGTACATCACAGACACCATATGTGCTCAGCAATACCAAGAATGTTACAGTGCCAGCACTATAGACAACGTAAAGGACATCGGCCTCACTTAGCTCACTCTCTCTTCTGCTTCCCCTACCCTTCTCCTCCTCATAAATAGCTTTCAGCATAGGTTTCCATCTTGATTCACATATTCCTTTCTCTGCTTTTGCTCTTTTACCCTCTTCAGTATTCCTTCCTAGTCTAATTCTTCTGCTGTTCAGTCTTGGCCAGGTACCAACTCTGCCCTGACCAGGTGACCCTTTGTTATGCTCTGTCCTT
This sequence comes from Eudromia elegans, assembly GCA_003342815.1. Taxonomy (NCBI): domain Eukaryota; kingdom Metazoa; phylum Chordata; class Aves; order Tinamiformes; family Tinamidae; genus Eudromia; species Eudromia elegans. The sequence goes on along the minus strand of PTEX01000036.1, from coordinate 2,677,303 downwards.
ACTTGCCCCTCTGCTCCATCTCCTCAGGCACAGATTGCCTCTTCACCTGCCAAATATGAATCCTTTTTTTATCCTTGGTTCAGTAACCTCTTTTTTGGCACTTGCATACTCTAAACCTAGGGTGTGCAGAATTTCCATAACATGAATTCTGTCTTGCTGTTACTTGAAACTAGTATCATAAGCCAGAATGACAGAGAAGAGCACCAGTCAGCAGCTTTCCTGGCACCTTTTTTTCCCTACTAAGACCAAAACTTCAATCAGATATGGCTGTGTCTTTGGAAAGACTAATATCGTCTTTTAGACACAGTTTACTCATGTCCTCTACACACATTCCTGCTATAAATTAACATTCTCTGCTCCTCTATGGGATATGTAACATGGAGAATTTCCAAAAGACAAAGGACAGTTGTGAACAGAGCTGCTAGCATCTTAAAACCTTCACTGTTTGCTAGAAAGCTTCATCACAAATTCATGAAGACACCATGTCTAAAAGAGCTGAAATTATCATTCCAAATTCCCTTAGCAAATTCTARCCCCAAGTTAAAGATGGAGATTTCTTTACAGCTTTAAATAAAATAATGAACAGCACTAGTAACATTTTATAAAGCAAAGTGTAAGCCATACCAAACAACCAGGGAATGGATCTGCGAATGCCTTCTTACCTTTAACCAGTGACAAGGAGCAGTGCAAACATTACGTCTTGTTTAAGCAGTTCAGGTGAGAATGACATTACTCAAGGACACATTTTTTACTTATAAAAATGTAACAGAGGCAAATACATTTTTAGCAGCAGGTTTATGCCTCATATACTGTACCTCAAGTTAGGACTTCAGAAAAGTAAGCAAATATCTACAATAATTCAGAGGCAACTGAAGTATGCTTTTTATCATAATGTACTTCCTTTAGAACAAAGAAATGAGGTTTTACTTTCCCATGATCAATAATTCTACATCCTCATTCAGTTAGAGAAGAAAAATATCACCTCACAGAGCAACTCTTGTTGTATTATGACGGAAAATTTTGCTGGAACAAAATTCTCTTGAATCTGCTACCTCTGTTTTTAAACTAGACAGTAGGGCAAGCTGAGAGGAAAAGCTTTGTTTTAGCAAACCTAAAAACTCATACATAAAGCTTGGAGATACAATAAGATTTTGCCCAGAAAGTGTTAGTTCTTTTACAGTGAGAGCACCCTCTCTCCCCTCCCCTTCTATATTTAGAAGTCATTTAATAAGCTGTTATAGGAAAAAAAGATGAACACTTCTGTCCATAGCTATAAGGAAATAGGATCTTCTAGAGTGATCTTCATACATTTGCGTTCTCCAACCTTACGTCACTAAAGCTCAAATTGTGGGGAGCAAGTCTTCGTAGCTGCAACAGCACACACCACAGTGCCCTTCTCAGCTGCACACAACACAAAGGAGAGTTAGTGGCACAAAGCTTGGTGATAATGAGACTTGCATAGTCCCGGTCATTAATTACATACAAATATGGTGGGAGCTGCCATAAACACCTAACAAGCTAATGCAAGATGAGAAGTTAGAGCTAAYGTCAACCAAGATTGACGTGACATAATGTCAACCATGATTGACATGACTTCACATGAGTTACCAGGCTAAKTGTTATTGACTGTTGCAATTGAGCAGTTGTGATCCAAGAGAAAAGGCATTATAGAGAAAGAAGTAAACTGGCAAAGAGRATCAAACTTTTTACAAGATAATTTTAACAAGTTTCATTTACACATACTCTGGTATGATGCATTCTCTAAGAATGCAGTTCAGAAAATTGCAGTGCTTATTAGGCAACACTTAAAAATACTGAGATATTGAAAAGATTACCTTCTGCACATCTCCAGTGAAGCTGTTGTTCTCACTGTCTAAATTCATCCCTTACAACATGGTGAATAGTAGTTTGGTGGGCCAGTGGGATTCAAATTTCTTTCTGGAAACAAAATTTGTATTCTCCTCCTCCAGATCTGAGAATCCTCTAGGGACTGAATGCTTGGGATAAACTGAATTCTTCCATTTTATAACTTGATATTTATGGGTGTTTTCACAAAGCCCAGCTTTTCTGATAAAAGCAATTTTTTTTTTCCCAAGCCAAACAGCACATGTCCAACACACAGAAGTGCCCCAAAATGTCTTGATTCATTTGCTTTTGTCTTGAAGCGTTCAATATGTGGAGCTGACTGAATATAGCTGGAAGTTGTCAGGTCAGTTGAGGACACCATAAAGGTGCAACAATCAATGCCTCCCTCCCAGCACATGGCCAACAGCTCATGTTGTGAATGACAAATGCTTAGCAGCAATCTAGACTCATAGAGTGATATGTAGGCAAAAAGCTGATCTGTGCACTAACTGCAGAATAGYAAACTTGTTCAGTTATCCCCAAGCTAAACATTTAAGTGAAGAAAATCATGAGAAAGCATTGCATTCACATACAGCCTCAGTTTGGACAACAGTAGCAACTCTCAGGCCTAGCATAAGCAGAATGCTAATAAGTGGGACTACACTGCTCCTCTTCTGTGTARAGTGAGCTTAAGCAAAGCAGAAGAGACATTTAATTAAAGAAATGCCAGAGCAATAGCACAGTTCCAGTGAAGGGCTAGCACAGTGTCCCCCAAGTGCTTCAGGCTGCATTTTGAGTCAGTTTTATGTCCTTCARTTGGCAATGACAGAAGAAGTCAAGAGGATAAAGACTGAGGCCTATTCAAAAAGGACTAAGTGCAGTGACTAAATGCCTCTAGCTACAGACCCATCTTAGCAGTCAGAAGTGGGTGCATTAAATGCTTGTTTACATGGGCTTACTAATGGCTGTAAAATCCCCAAAAAACAAGTTTTAAAATGTAGAATGTGTATACTATTTATATTTCCATCATTTAAAATTACTCTTCTGATAGTATTGCTTAAACTGATGTGACTGAACTCTGTTCAGAGTAAAAAATGTCATGTTTTCTTGAGTTTCTTCAGAAGCGGAACTATGTTTTACATTAATGAGGCTRGTAAAATTACATAGTTGGAAATGCCCAAGTTACCCAATTAAAGCTGCTGCTATGTATTTACTAATAAATGCAATTATTTTATAGTGAGAACCTCTCCCTCTCCCAGACTGGGAAGCCAGATGAGTTCTAAAGCACCAAAGAGAGATTAACTGCAGGTTACCTAAAATAACAGATTGCCTAGGGGTTGAGTCAGTGTATCATTGGTAATCCATGTCACCACAGGCAGGACACAGAGCTGTCTCAGCTTCATCACCTTCAGTTTCCAAATCTATGGGGACACTGAAAACTCCACAGCTAGTGCAAGGGAAAAAACTTCAAGTTTACCATTTAGAAAGAGAGAAGTAATTTTTATTTGCAAAGTAGCAGAAATGATACATGCTAACTAATAATSAAATCAAAGGGCATTGATCATAGCTTTTTTCAGTTTAAAGAGGAGAAAACTATAATAAAGGTTTGTGATTAGGATCCAAGTCATTCTTGGCTTGTAAAAGCATGGATTTTGGAGGCTGTAGGTTGAGTCCTCCTTAAGGTGAAAGCTGAGGCAGACATGTCTGATTGGCCCATGAAGTGCTTATTCCTGCAATTTATGCCACCACTGAAGCTCTCCTTTAAGCCTTTTTTTTTTTTCCTCCTCCTTCAAGAAAGGGGGAAGGTAGATTACAGACCATGAGCAATCCTCTCTGCTTTCCTTTCCATTCTGTATACAGTATATACTGTTTCCTAACAACATAGGCTATCAAAGAAAATTCAGCCAGAAGTCCTTGAATGCTTTTAAGCTACATAGGACAATATTTCATATCACTGCAGGAGACCTTTCAGACTTATATAGACAACTATGTTCACAGACAGTAATATCTGATAATTTGTGAGAGATGGATGAGGAACTGGTATTTTGGCAGAAGGCCAGCTTATGCTTGTCTTTACTATGAAAGTGTGGAGTTGGAGCATGACAAACTAGCCAGCTAAGTGCAAGCACTTTAGAAAAATCCAAACACCTATTGGAAACTAACAAGAGGAAACAGGGAATGGGTCCAAGACAAAAATCAGTAACAAGTCATATCAAGATAAACCATTTCTCTTGTGTCAATCTAACCGTCCTTGGGGATGTCAGATTTGTGTTTTACTAAAGGTTTGGATGAGTCTCACTTCACTTTCTGCTGAACAAGCTAGAACAATAGAGCCCAGTAAGTATTTTGATCAAAACAATAGTCTCTACTTATGGTTGAAAAAAACATGTTCATAGCAGTCATTGTCCAAGCAGACATCACCAAGGTGGTTTCCTTACCAGCTTATCCATAGAGAGCGCTTCCAAAATGAATTGTTACTGCAGCCTTTCCATTCATGAAATTCAAAACATTAGAAATTAAATTTTTAAATGATCAAAGAAAAACAAGTTTGTTCTAATTATTAGAGTAACAATTTCTTTCTGCTCCTTTCCTATTAACCACAATAGCTCCCCAAATTTTAAATGACAGGTAAAAGTCAATTCCAGGCTCATTCTTGTAATAAACTTGTGACAGTGTTGTGATACTACTAAACCTTGAAAATCACTAATGCAAAATGGAACACAAACAACTCACTTGCAAGTATCACAGCCTAAGTATTTGCAGATGCTCAAGCAATATCAAATTAGTCAACTGGACAACCAACTGAAGTGCAAATGCCATTTTAACAATAAGCCAAGCACATAATAGTTATGTGAACATGAGAATAAAAGTAAAGGGATTTACTATATACAGATGTATAAAAGGCACTTAGAAGTAAGCTATATCATCACCTTATGATCATTTCTGAATCACTTATCTCCATTTTGTTTCGATCATAATTGGATAATCAGTGATATATACTTGTGCCTCCTAGTCATAAGAGGCTTCACTGGGTACTTTGATAATATGGCAATTTTTGCAGTGATTGAATAGTCATACTAACTGACCTTACATTAGTTCATAAATGTTGTTCAACAAACAGATTTAGTGATAAAACTACTGAAAATGGTGATKCCCATTAAGTATTACTATCATCTCTGTAAAAGAGCAGGCAACGAGATTTTTTTTTCACCCTTTGGTTTAGTTGCCCATCTGCTAAGAATTATCTAGGAAAAGGCAGTATCACTAGCAACATTTTAAATCCCTTATGCACTTGCATCTGCTCAAGTAGTTAGCCCTCTCTTAATGCTCTCAGTAGTGATTCAAGAACTAGCTTTAGAAACTTGAAATCTTCCAAGAGCCCCAAAATAACACACTTAACATAAGATACAGGCTTTTTCAAAGCTGATGCCAAAATCTGTGATCCAGTGAGGTAGTATTTATCCATCTGTGGTTTTAGAAATTATTGACCAAGGAGGAGTTCTACTGTATCCCCTATGCAAGAGGCGCATGAAGGTTCACAGAAAAGAACAGTCAAGCAAAGCCTGCTCCTCTTTCATGTTCCAAGACCCACAAAGATTGATGCAAGTCAAAGAAAAACATCAGGCCAATTATGAAACAGTGTTGCTGCAATATAAAAATTCACTTGATAAACAGCCCCTCAGCACTAAAGTTACTTCTTATACAGTGCTACTGATCACCTCATGCAAAMAAAAAACCCCACCACCCCAATGCTTTGTATTGTGTGGGTGATGCTCCCATTTCCCAGTTGAGTAACTGCTAAGGTAATAGGTAAAGTATTCCAATTGGGCTGCTATCACAACAATGACTAACCTAACCAAATCCTAACCATTTGCTCCTCATTCTCATTTTTATCTTGTTATTTTAAGATCGTATAAGAGATTGGGATCACTCAACAGGCTGTTAAATGTTTTGCAGTTGGGAAGAAGGTTTTGACAATGTTATTCGTCTTTACTGCTTAACTCATTTTGTATCTATCAGTTCATTCACACCAGTACAACAGATAACCATTTGCCAATTTCTCCAAAACTGATGCTGAATTTTAAGAAAAAGGTCATTTCTCCTAAATTCAAATGAAAAAAGGTGGCAGAATTAGTGTAAGTGGAAAATAGGGTTCATAACCTCATGGCCTATACAATCTGTATGTACAGAATGCATACATCTCAGAGGCTATTGTGAAATACATTTTCATTGCTTGGACCATTTTGCCTTTTAAGTGCATGGCAAAGAGTGGCTGGAGATAGCTCAACTCATTGCATGAATATTAAATTAGCACTGCCTTCCTCAAAGGCACAGAATGCAAGTCCTGCTGACACCAATACATGAAAGCCCTTCAGCATGTTAATCCTATTGAAGGACATGCAATGGTATTTCATCATAAAATTAATCACATACCATCAGGATATGTGGCTATAAACAGAAGGCTGCAGTTAAAACCCTAAAAGGAGTCTGATTTCACCAGGCCTGTTGGTCATACTCGCTTTGGTTGGCAATTTAAAGGAGCAACAGCTCCGTCATTCTCCCACACTGCTGCTTTCCTATGCTTGCTAGCTTGTCTCATACTAATGACTCATCTGCATTATGAAAGACAGTTCAGACTTCACTAGTCATGCAGAGCACATGGGACTGCCACTGTTCAAAGGCTCAAAACCTCAGAATCCCTACTCTGAATCATTTAGGTTGCAGTCTTAAAAATACAGGKGAAGAATTCATGGCCTAGTTCCTCAACAGCAACTTGACAGAAATGTGTCATAATCCCCTTTTTAGCCCAATATTTGGCATCTCCTGATATTTGTTATGACAGCAAATATTACATTCAAGTTGTTCAACTGCATCAATGCCCAAGTTCAGTGCCCTTGCTGGCCTTTGCCTATGGTCCTGTACAGCCACATAAAGAATTTATAGCACATCCAACCTAACCTAGGTTTCCCAGAGAACACAAGTATTGACTGGTTTGTTCTAATGAATGAAAAACCTAAAGCAAACAATGAGCAGGTGTACGACAAATCAGTTTCTTCCACGGAGAGGCTTTCTCTCTCTCTAAATATTTTCAATATATTCTCAGCAGGCAGAGACAACATTTATTTTAAGGTTGCTGGTAGCAGCGGAGAAGGAGTCAGCCTGTACAGCCTGCAGCAACTAGTTCCAGGAAGCACATGGAGACAGGGCAGAAAACAGCCAGGACCCAGGCCATAGAGTCAAGCACTCCTAAGATCCTTCTCCCACGGCCCCAGGACCATGCCAGTCCCTCCATCACTCCTCTCTCAGCTCTGGCTACAGAGCAGACTCCAAGCTTTGGCATGGTGCCAGCAATCATCTGTAAAAGAAATATTACCCTTACTATGCCTAACATGAGACTTTCATCTAAAACCATCTTCCTTTATACCATATATATAAATTATATTATAACATGAGACTTTCATCTAAAACCATCTTCCTTTATACCATATATATAAATTATATTATATGATGCACAGCTCCTTCCTTAAAGCTATTGTTATTTCAATTATCTCTTAGATATTTCTGCAATCATCTCTTAGATATTTCTGCAACTTCATTTCCCCCCTGCCATTTGGCAAGCCACTTTTATTTACTTAAACCACAAGTAATTTGGCCTCACACTCTATATAAAAACAAGTTTAAGGAGGGCAAAGTGCACAAACAGCATAAAGTACAACTGATATAAGTATTTGTCAAATTAGGCCAATTTGTTCTCTTCTAAGACTTCAAACCCCTTGTCAGTCATGCTGAGCAACCAATTGCTTTTTTCACAGAGACTGATAGAATCCATCTCCCTTCTAACTTTCTACTATCAATGTATCATATGAGGAAGTATTTTTAAGCTCAGATGTAGTAGCATAAGATTATGTCAGTCATATGTCAGGGCTAAAACAGCTCTTTCACGTACCACCTGCTTAAAAAAAGCTATCTTAAGTGTTCAGGACCACATGCTTAGTGGGTACACATCAATAGATCCAATGACATGAGATCTCATGATGGATCACTGCTTATCTCCCAAAAGGGTAATTTATCTCAAGTCCTAACAATCCTAAATGTGAAACGCAATAAGGTTAAAAATCTCTTWGAAGAGGTTTCTCTACAGCTGTGATTGAGCACTTCAATGTAGGAATTAAAGCATAACACAACAATACACTTTCAGTGAGAGATCAATCATTTCCACAAAGAAGCCAAGTGAGAAACCTCTCAGAATACACAAAACTTTATACCTGAGACAGGCCTAATTAGGCCTAAATACTTCCTTGTTTGACTGCATTGTATGGACACACAATTCTGGTAAGAACTGAATTCTCAGCAATCTCACTTCTTCCACTGCAAAACAAGCGGCTGTGCAGTAGCTGATGGAGTCTGTGGTACACAGTTAAATTTATTAGCTAGTTTTTAGTAGAGAACATACCATGGAAAAAGGACACAAACCTCATGAACTCTATTAATCATAAAGAATATATGGATAGAATTTAATTTTGTTCATTTGTTTGTTCTTTGTTTTTGTTTTTTTTTTACTGTGCAGCTAGATAACATCTGCCATGTTGATGCAGAAATACTTGCATCAAGTAATAGAACTTAAATTATGTGAAAGATCCGAAATAAGGACAAGTACTCATTCTGCCAGTGGAGGAGGGTTCACACTGCTGCTGTTAATCATTCCCTGGGCTTTACTCTGGAAATAGTGGCAGTGCAGCACCATCAGCTTTCCTTTTGCAGTAGCCATTGCTAAACCAGTCATTTAGATATTAAATTTGGGGTTTATGTGGCATAGCAACCATTCCTCATTTTTATCTTCTGGTACAGCTCCATCATAACTACTTTTAAATGACAATTTTAAATCTCATTGAAAGCAATGATTATTTCTTCTCCTTCTACTGCCCTCCTATCCCCCCCACCCCCGCACCTCCCAACTTTGAATATGACAGTTTCCACTTCCAGATATAAAAAGTTCTACAGTCCTAACAATTGCCTTGGTAGCTCCAGACTTTACATCCCTAGAAGAAAAATATAAACAGTTGCTTGGAAGAGATAAACATTTCATTAAACAACAGGACCTCAGACAAAGAAAGAGAGGTGTCATTGAGCATCGGTTCCAGAACATGAAGTTGAATTGCAGAAAATATTTGACTCCACAAATATTTGCTTGCATATTTCTGGTCTTCATTAACACTCAGAGCTGTGGTTTACTCCTGTTATGCAGTCAAGCCAGAACATTTACAACTTTATCAGATAGCTTTACACTACCAAATCACTTGTCAACTCAGGTGTTACTTTGAAATAAGTAACTAGGAAGGTTTAAATTAAGGACTATCTCCCTGTAGTGTGACATGCAAGACAGATGGGATTAAGTGACCTTGAGTCAAAAACACATACAAGCAAACCTGGATGTCAAGTGAGAAGCCTATTTCAATATTTATGGGCCAAACACCACCTCCCACAGAGGTGGTTAAATTCAGGTCCTGTCAAGTTTGCTTCAGCAAAGTCAAAGGCACAAATCCTGACGCATGGCTCATTCTACACAAAAGGGCAAAAGCTCATGTCCTGAGGCTGGCTGCTAAAGTCAACCCACAATACCCTATAGGGCAATTAAGACAGTAAAGATGTATGGATGGCTTTTTTTAGCACTTGTGTCCTAGAACTACTATTCTTCATTTCCTCCTGCAGGACAAGCAGCTGTATTCCTCAGCAAGCCAAAACCAAGTGTCCTCTCTGTATGCCCGTTCTTTTCATGCCTCCCCCTCTTGCTTGCCTGCTCAATCTTCTGGCAGAGAAGTGTCTGGGCACAAAAAATAACCTGCTTGATTGGTGCAACATGCAGTGATACATTTTGCTGTCAGACAACAGCCTCAGACCTGAGCACAGCACAGAGGGGTAGCCCACAGCTGCCAAGTCCCCAGCCCAGCTGAGCTTGCATGTTGCAGACCTTCTCCGCCTGAAATATATTTGTTTCAACTTCTCTTTTTCTTAAAAAAAAAAATATTCTGTGTATTAGACCTTCTAGGATCACAGTTCCCAAGCCTAGCAGGATTTTGTTGTGTGCTCTCAAAAAACGCAGCTTACTCCTCATCCTTCAGGAAAGACATCACGGTTCTGGTCTCACAGAGCTACTTCTCATTTGGGGGAACAATTACCAAATCCATGCAGATTTGAGAAATCCACAAATGTCAGCCCCCACTGGAATTTATCAGCCAGTACAGTTGTCCTGAGGTGTGTTGCACAGGCAAATATACCCGCCCATGGCACCAGAGGTCCACTTAACTAGTCTTGAAAGAAGCACCAAAAACTGCTACAAGCATCAAGGTTGTTTTCATGAAGCAGCTTCCTCACACCGGCTTGGAAGTTGAAGCCTCCCTGAGAGCAGCATTGCTCACACACCCCAGCATCTCAGGGGATTCACAGTGGGAAAAATTTTATCTGCTTCATCAGCCAGATTGTACATTTTAATCGACCATGAGATTTGAAATCTGTTCAGCCAGCTGTCCAGTAGTTGTTTAAATGCTTTTATGATGCAGGGATACTTAACCAAAACACTATGGAGCTTTGCTGCACTTCTGCAGACACGGTACTTGGACATTGCTCAGCAGCCTGTAATTGCATTTAACTAACTGCAAAACTGCTTTTTAGCAGAAGAGTTAAATTAAGTGATTAACTCTGGATACTGAGCTTGCCACTGAACATACCCTACAGAAATCAAGTTAATTTTCCATCAGGAAGTTTGCCTCCTCGAATAGTGATACATACATTATTTGGATTATAACACCAGTTGGTAATGACTGATATGTCTAGACCTAGAGCAACCCTTACAGTCCAGCTCGTTTACCAGTACGGTCCCTTCAGAGAAACTTGTTTCAACTTTTTTTTTTTTTTTTAAATCTTAAAAACTATATTGACAACTGTGAAGTTGCTCAGTCTTACCAGTATAGTCCAACCTTTTAAATATAAGCAGTTCCACATATATCTATCATGTAACTTCCACATATATGCAGAATCTGTGAAGCTTTCCATACATTCAGTGAAAAATGTAACCCCGCTTTTGCCAGAATTAGGATTGCTTATGTCTGCCAGCAGTTCTCCCACTACATTCCTTTCCTTTTCTTCTCCATCATTATAAGTCAGCTACTTTCTCCCAAGGTAACAGAATTGTTAGCAAAGAGCCTGCCTTGACACCTGCAAAATTCAGACGCACAATGCTCTGAGGCTTGCTCTGCAAGAGCTGCACAGCAGGAAACGGCYGCCAGGAGTTAAAATAAAATGCTCACAGCTGATATAAAGCAATACCTTCCAAGTGCAAGCAAATCTCGATATGCACSATGCGACACTTCAGATCCTGTGCTGCAACTTTAACAGATGGGACCTTAACAATCTCCACTTGSAAAAAATTCTTACCCATTCTTACCTTGTATAAAAAAAGAAAAACTGAAACTCAGGTAATGCAGCTCTTCAAGGGGCTACATTAAAGATGCAGTATAAACAAAGCACTGAAAAGGAAAAAAGACAACATAAAACACCATCTGCTTACCTCTAAGTATCAGTATTGCTAGTGCTGTCAACGTTAGTCACTGTCCTCATGATAGTAGGTGTTTTCATCTCAGCTTTACAATCAAAGTTAAACATTTGTGCCTTTCTTCAAAGAAGAAAATGTAGCCCACATGATGCATAGGGTAACTATCGCAAAAAAAGTCAGAAGCTCAAAAAGACAACTTAAACCCTGTGTTTGTTACTTTTTAAGAACTCAGACTTAAAAATCCGTTYTGTTATTATCAGTGAGATATTTCGAACAGGTTTGGACTGGTAAATCTACGATACTAAATATTTTCTTACATAATTCAAGTTAGAGTAGCCAAAARATAACTGGATATAAGATTCTTCTGAATCTTGAAAATTTCACCTTACCTAGGTGAAATTTTTTCACCTTACCACAAAATACTTGGAAAAACCCAGTCCCATTTTTATATTCWCACAGCTCTTGATAGAACTCAATTCAACTCTTTGCCTTTGGAAACTAGACAGCACTTGAACACTAAAGCACATCTATCCTAAGTCTCATTTCCTGCATATCAAAACAGACTGCATTAGCATCTAGTCACAAGCTGTGAGAATTCTGCCTTCCCTGTAAACTCCACATTATTAGGATTAAGTGCTATTCAGCTACTTCACACAATTTAAGTGAAGAAGAGGTTTTCTATTAAAAAGAACATGTCCCAGTTGTTGTCTAACAGCACAGTGCTGTYCACAAGAAGTCCTGTAGGCCCTGTGCTTCAGAGGTGTGAATGTACCCTAGGTTAGGTGGGCAGAGGAAGGGAGCATCATGAGAGCTGCTCCTACATGACTCCCGTCCTCATGAGGCAGCACAGCTGAGCCAGCTGCTAGGTGATTCTGATCCCCTTAGGGGTAGCAGCACCCCAAGGCACAAATTGTCCTGGCACTCAGGAGATGCACAGAGTACCACCCCCTGTATCGCACCCTGAGGCAGGTTCTGTTTGAAACCTCAGCCCWGGAGCTCAGGCTTGTAACAAGATTGAGGTCCTTGCTTGAAAGTGTATGCTGTGCTATGTGCAATCAGTTACTCTTGCCAAACTAAATTACAGCCTGTATCTTTGGAAGTGTAAAATGCTGTGACTAATGTCTGACTCACATAAGGCCTGTATTACTAACAATATCTATTACAGTCAGACATCAAAGTACTTTCCCTCAATTTAGAAGACATTTTGATGCCATATGTGCCAAGGAAGAAATATGCACAAGCCTAGATAGCTGGTGCAAATAGTCTTGAAAAATCACCAAAAAGAGAATCATAAAGAGAAGAAAAAAAAAAAMCTAATTCATGGAAAAAGCATTGTTTAAAGTGATTATATTTTCAGCTATGTGCTGCTTGAGGTAAAGCAGAGCTAAATTCTCCTGATGCTTCTAAAGAGCAATTCCAGGTTGAGTAGAATACTTCTTATCCTTCTTATGAAAGGTTAGCGACATAAGTAGGCCTCATGTTCACATTCAAGCAATGTTTYGCCAGTTCTCCAACATTTTACTCTTTTGCTGACTTACAAAACTGATAAGGCAACTTACATTAGGGACAAAAGCCATCAGTCACTATTTTAGGACAAAAGAGAATATGCATACCTTGTACTCACTTAGAAGGCAAATATATCACCCATACTGTACTTAGTCAACTTGCTCTTACATCAGTTAAGACAGATGCTTTGTTTTCTCTGCACAGAGATGAGGGCACAGTGAGGACTAAGGCACCTTTTCGTCCACACTACRATGGAACCAAGCTACTCCAGACCTGAGAACTAGCAAGCTCCCCACACATCAGGTGATTTAGACTCTGCTTGAGCAGTTTCCAACCTTCTTGACTGTATTTAAATTGCTTGTTGAGCTCAGGAGTAAGGACAMGAGGAAGGAGGGAGAAAAAATAAAAAGCGCACCCACATACACAATTACCAAGTCTTTTCTTTCTCCCATTACACAGTAGTATCCAGGAAGCCTATTCCAAAAACACTCCTGTGAGCAACATGTTGACATCRCAGAGGAATGAAAAAAATCCTCAGACACTCTAGGATGTTTTGGTACTTAAATCCTTTCTTCTCATTATCTTAAACACCACATACACAGAAACTTRGAATTTCAACTCATGATGCTCACCAGCTCAGCTGATCATTAGCACTCTGATATCCTGATCTTGCTTTGAATTTTACATACATGGCTATGTTTCTGTAGCCACCAAGAAAACTCGAATCAAGCACATGTGTTATCCTTATCCTTTGCAGAATCTGAACCATGAATTTCTTTTCATGTGACTTGAGAAAAAAGTTATTTATAATATACTATTCTTTCCTCCTCTCCAATCAAGCTATGAAAACAGGACTTAAGAATGCTTGAAGGTTTCCTATAAAGCTACCTCCATCTTTACTGTTTACTGCAGCGATTCCAATACCCTCCCCAAAACCCATTCCACCTCCATTTTTAACAAAAARAGTGTTTTAACTTGATTTTATGCTTTCCACCCACAGCATGGTTGCAAGCTTCAGTCGATTTTACAACTATCAGCACTGTCACTTCTGTTATCAGTTGTTGCACCAAGATTCCTTAGCTGTCAGGTGAGGGGATTTTTTYCCCACTTTAGGAAGTGAAATGGCTAGAGCAACAGTATTAAAAGAACTATTAAAACAGTTGATATGCCAACTTAAGCTTAAAGTATCAACCCTAGAAGTTGTTAGAGTGGCATGAGGGAAAAACAGAACAAAAAGTATAAAATATCCTGGCAGTGGAAAACTCTTGACCAAATACACCAAGTGTATGTTTTGCCATCAAGTTATATGTACAGCAGAACTGTCTAAATATTAGGCAGYTACACTTTTATAACTTATCCATTACATGTTATTTTACTGGGGAAGGAAACAGAATTGTCTTTTAAGAAATTCTTTTGGTCAAATTAAAGTTTAATTGGTCAAAACAAAGCATCTTCTAGGAAACCCTTCCTCAAAGAATATTGAATTTACCTGAAAATCAAATCTGAAAACCATATGACTGCCAGAGACTACAAGTAGCTAACAGCTATAGAAAAGGGACAGCAAAAAAGGGAATGAGTCTCTGCCATAAAAATCATTGTCTCATTGCTCAGTGGTAACATTTTCTGAGGCCAACAGCAAGCCAGTTTTCCTGCTCTTCCTGCCTGTAAATTGGAAACAAAGATACTATAATGCCATTTCCCATCAACACCTACAATAAAGAAAAAAGTATCCATCATTTCTCCTATCCCTCTGGTCTCTTTTTTTAAAGGAAACTTTATCCTAGCAAGTGTATATTGATTTTTATTATTTTTGGATACAATGCTTTTCTTGTAAAAAAATACAGACAACCATTTACATTATCCAGTATGCAGATATAAAAAAAAAAAAACAGCATAACACAAGTCAACAAAATGCACAGATATTGAAGGAAACAATTTTAAGATACAACAATGCAAAAATCAATATGAAAAAGCAGTAAACTAGTCAAATATATCATTACTTCTGTGGTGTAAAGAAAGGAAATGTCTCTTGGTAAAACTTGAGTCCTTAYATTTGATTGCTCTGTTTCTTTAAGGTTTCTGATATGAATTATTTGTGTGAACTGAGTARAGAGATCTCCCAAGAACTTGGGATCAATAAGGAAAKAATAAAAAAGCCAAAGCTATTAAGACATCTTCATATACATTCCTTGACTGAACYCTTCCTCTAATCACCAATATACAATTCTTCAATGTATTTTATAATATAACCATTTTGGTTGCAGCTCTGCTACCCACGAGCCCCACAGTTACTATTAGAGCAGTTATCCAGCACTCCATCTTCATTTAGTCATCTAGCAAATAGATCACAGAGCCCAAAACAACCAGCATTAATCAGTCTTGCACATGAATGATTTTAGATAGAGTTTTTCCACCTTASCAGTGTTGTTAAAGCAAGATCAAACAGTCTACATGGCACCTTCAAGAGCACCCCTTTCACAGAATATTTCATGTTCTGAATGCTCTGCATACTGTACTAAAAGTATCTACTTTTCAACCTCAATCTATCTTGAAACTACTTCTAAGGACAGCATATCAAATACTTGCAATTCTGTATAGGCAARCCAAAAATGTTAGTATGAGCTCTGTAGGCAGTGAAATCAGTTTTAGAAACATCTTAAGTGATTTAATGCATTTGTGGTAGAGCAGGGTATTTTCTTMTCGAGTGGTCTCTATCTAATGATTTAAATTCAAGACAGTTCAAAATGTATCCCACACATTTTAAGTCAAAACATTAAAATTTATTTCACCTAGGAGTGCACACTCTTCTTGTCATGGAAAAGATTTCTGTGATTTGTCAGTATAGAAATATCCATTTAATTTACAACTTGTCCTGGAAGAAGTGGCCAGAAGCTTCACTTATGCATCCAACCTTGACTTCTCCTCAGTTTCTTAAACTAACCCTTAACCAAATTCTCCTCWTTACCACAAGAGTAACAATGCATAGAAATTGCTCGATATTTCTTTACAATGCGCTAATAGAAGCAAATAACAGAAAAAGCCTCCACTGAAATATGGGAACAGACTTTGGAAGTTGGTGACCCCCTCTGTGAAGTCTGCATACTTCTTCCCAGGATGCTCTGAGCAAAATGGTACATGGCAGGCTATTATGACTTCTTGCTCATGTTTCTGCCTTCTCCCTCCCAAAAGCAGAATACCTATTGTTACTGTTGACATCCCAACTTTTCCTAAAGAAAACTACTTCTCAGCTGGTCTGCTTGCAAACTTGTTCCAATGTTTATGAACTTGAAATCAATCGAGGATGCCTTTGTAAGGTCTTAAAACTTTGTCTTTTGGGAGGCCATCTACCTGTGGCTTTGTAGTCCTCAGTTAGAAAAAGGAATACAGTTCTGAAGTCAGAAGRGATTTCCGCAACCGTGTTTTCAGTGGAAGGTGAATTTTTGCTGATCATTTCATAGCCTGTCCCTGCCTTGGCCWGTTGCAATTCATACTTTGCTGGGCACTTGCACATGCTGTCCTCCTGTTGAGTAGCACAGAGTGCTTTCCAGCTGTACGTGGCTCCCATCCCTATCTTGACCACGGCTCCCATAATGCTGTTTCAGCATCTTCCCCCCATTGTATAGTGTAGGTTACCAACTCCAGTACTCCTTTAACGCCCTCCCCCTGCCATATAAATTTTTTTCCAACACATACATAGTCCACCAATTACTTAGCTTTAGTCTCCCACTGCAGGAAGTGCTATCTGTAATCCATGGCACTACTACCTCTGTTCGTTGYTCTTAAAATAATAGGGGAGACTGCTATACCACATCTTGAATGACCCAACAGTATTATTTTCTCTGCCTAGAAAATAATATGAAGCAAGCTCCTCAAAGTGCAGCTAAGAGCATCACTCAATAACATGCAGGCTCCACTTGATATTTTGCAGGCATGCCATCAAAGCAAAGCTCTACAACAGAGCTTCACGAGGTCACTGATGCCCCATTTACATCATTGACATCCATCTTACCTTGGTACAAAGTGCAGTCCCGGATTATARTGGAAGAGTTAATTGCTGGCCACTTCCAGCAGGACTAATATCTGAAAAAAAATGCTGACACATGGTAGCTTTATTTTTATTTCCCACCTATCCCCCATTCTACCTGTATATCTTGATTCTTTTTCTTAGTCAGAATCTTTACTATATCCTTAACTGTTCAATTAAATTGCTAAAAATGACAATAAAACCATTTACCCAAATATGAATCAGCACATTTCTAATGTGGAAAAATGAAACATAAGAAATACATAATCTTCAGTAAACAGACAAAAATTAATAAGCAAACATAGTGCACAGCCCATCTCAGGATCTTCCCAAATATAAATCTTTTGTCATTCAAATGAATGGAGCTAGAGACTTAAAAAAAATGCTTAAATTCTGTTGTTCCTCCCTATTATGCTTTAGTGCATTTGTTTTGAAAACAGCAGTAGAATTCTGAAGTTTCTCAAAGGCTCAGAGAAAGAAAACCAATTGGCATATTTCATTCTCTTCCCTAAAAAGCAATTCCAGGGCTGCAYCGTACTTCATGAAACAGCATGTTGTACAAATTAAATAGCAAGAAATAGCATTCCTCAAAACATACTGTGTAACCCATCATCCAGAGATTTCTGCTGCTCAGGAGTCTTACCAGACAGTACTCCTCTATTCGCTGTGTACTGAATGCTGTGTTTCAGGAAAGGTTCCTACACTCTGTGCTAACAAAGACGACATTTGAGTTCTCTCCTTTTCTTCCTCAACTGGTTTTGTCACAGTGGGAGTATGTCATTTATAGTATGTGTTTGGGTGGAGTGCRGGGGTTTTCAGCACCCGCTTGAGGAATTCTTGTTGCTGGACCTTTTGGCCAAGTCTGTGTTYGTTTAGGAGCAGTTCATAGTAACACTGAGCAACCAAACCAGAGGCTTTTCAAAAATCTACTTGAGGGCACTCCAAGCTCAAATGGGATGCCTCGAAGCTAACGTTTTAATTATTGCTCACTCAATGCCACTGACCAGTGTCTTCATTTTTAACACTAAAGTGCCATCMTGTACTGCTGCGCAGAACAAAACCGAAATAATCAGTCAGAAAACAAAACAGGTTACCTAGCAATTTAAGAATCCATTTCCTGAAAATACTGGGTTATATTAGGTGCAAGTAAACTTYCAAACTGCAGAGAATTGGTTCCCACTGCACTGAGCAGCACACCTGCACATGATAGGAGACACAGCAAAAAAGTGAAAGTGGGTTACGTTATTCCACTTTCACAGTTTGAGAGACAGTAAGAGCATCACATTGGAAAGCAACGTTCCCTGCAGTCAAGACACTGCATACACTCTTCAGTGCTAGGTTTTGAGGGTGGTGTTATTTTCTTTTGGCTTTCTGCAGTAAGAAAACTCTTCCTTTCTCATTTTTTAGAGACTTAATTGTGTTCTCATAAAGCGTGTCGTGTTTGTCAGTGGAAAAGCTCATTCTCCTTTCTTCTGTTTTCTTTATGGAAGCCAGATTTGTTTTGCAGGATAAGGTGCATGTGCTCAAGCTAGTTTTTCCTTCCAAGTTCAGAAACATGCAACATATTTGYAAGTCTCTTTGCTACAGAAGTATAAATAATAGTGAACCAAGTTTCTGAAAACAAAAGCAAATGAAATGCTATGGTTACCCTGAAAACCCAATTACTTTAACAAAATTATTAGCAAATGTTTAATGAGATGTTCAAGCGCTCTAAAATAACCATCACTGGAAAAAATACACTAAATCACACAAGTACTTTGGCATTTTAGGAAGAAAACAGCTAGAATGGGCATTTTAGAGCCGTTCCACATAGGTCTGGAGCTGCTCTCAGAAACGATCAGCAAATCACCCACTGACAGCACAGGAAAGAGATTTAGGCCAACATTATACACATGGGAAAATCCCAAGCTTYATAGGAAAGAGAATCGGGAGCATTATCACGGGAGAGCACATACTGCCTGGCAAGATTCTTCAACAGGACTGCAAAATTAGTGGATTAAGGGGGCATTGTCAAATTAATGGTTGGATATAATGAAGCAGCTAGTGTTGTACCTCAGTCTTAACTGAAAAATTGATTCAGAATGATCTGAATAAAAACAAGTTCTTGTCAATTGAAAACCAGAAGACGAAAAAAAAGTAGTAAACAGAGTTTCAGTTCAAGGATGTCTGATTAAAGTTGCCTTTAAAAAATGTTCCTGAATTGAAAAAASAGCATACTAATTTGCAAATACTAATTAAACCACATTAATTGCTAATACAAGCAACTGAACAGGAACACTAATGTAGAAACAATTTCAAGATTCCATCTCAGAACCATCTCAATCCTTAGAGAGATTGCAGAATACAGTCCCAGAAGCTACATCTGTAATGGTTCTTAAATTCCATTTAAATTGTTTCTAACACTTGATAACAAATTTTCAAAATATAAACTAAATACAGTGGAATCAACAGCTGTTCATTCAAAACAGCAGAAAGACTAGAATGCTCAGAAATGCTACCTTCCCCCCTTTATTTCAGGCTGTTGAATGTGAAATCTAAAAACAACAATTTAAAGGTCATCCTAATAAGCTAATTCTATAACTCACCAACTACAAAGTGTCTAGCTAACATGCTTCCACAATGACAGATTCCCTTCTTTGCCAACTTCTCAGCATCAGCTGTGGTGGTTCTAAATATCAAGATATTGTTCACTGTTAAAATGTAGTAGATCTGCCAGCTTTTGCACCAGGGCATTCTTATGGTAGTCAAAGTTGCATGCAGCTTGCTTGGGATTATAATGGAGTTTCACATCAATAGGCTTAAAAAAATAAAGGCAGCCTATCACGTACAAGCAGCTAATAAATTTCCGTCTGAAGGATACCTCGAAAAGGAAATCAAAAACTTTTCACTTGCACATCTAGTACAAGGTTTATGGCACTAATCCCTCAGAACATATTTCTGAAGACTTGTGTAAATACAGTTCTTATAACCATTGCAATTGCATTCACTATTCTTTTTATTTACAATCTATTATCATACCTATGAAAAAACATTGCAAATACAGTGCAGCTACATATCTGCTGAAGTATTTGTACAGCTCCTTCCATAGGGCTGCAAGCGCAGAAGACACCCAGTCTGACAGCAAGAACATTACCAGGCAGCTACTGACCAAATACACAATACAAGCAGTAAACTATAAATCAAGTCAGAGCAGTCACAGGCTGCAACAGACAAATATTTTTTGAATAAACAGCATATTCACAGTAATTAAGGTCTGCCTCGCATATCACTTCTCAACTCAAACTAACTCCAGTTTCACTCTTTTTGCATAACTCAATACTTTTGATCTAACCTTTAGGAAATGTGCTACAGGAAAAGTCCTCTTTAGAAAAAAAGCAATCAGATTAGCCAAAGGCTATGACCCCAAGAAGACATCACTAGCCATCAAACTCACTACAATAACATGTAGGATTTCTGTCCACCATTTTATTACTTAATGATTTTTGGTAGGTGTAAATTAAAACAGAAATCTAACTAGTATAAAAAAAAAAGGTAAAAAGTGACTGAAAGAGCTGAGCTCTTACTTTGAAGATGTGAAATACAACCTGATAATTGTCAACAGCARACCATAGAGATTCAGAGCTTCATCAAGGGATGACTTCTTGCTCASATCACAGTATACAAAGCCAAAACATTTCCTCCAAAACTCAAAAAGAAATCATGCCATAAACACAGTTTTAGTAATTTGGTTATAATTTCAAGAAGCATACCAAAACAATAAGTCATTCGAGGATGTAGCTCAACTCCGAACACTGTAGCAGCAGTATYGAAACATGTAATTTTGAGTTGAAATGTTAATTGATAAGTGTTTTAAGTCAGTTTGAATATTAGAAACATCTRAGAAGAAACAGAGAGAACACTACTAAGTTTTGTTTTCCTGCTATTGCTTAGTCTTGAAAAAGCTCAGGACAAAGAGTCAACACCCAAATAAGACTTGGGAGCTTAACTCMAAGAGGCTGAACAATTCAAGGGGGTTGGGCTGTTCATGAAGAGGCAGCTGGCATCAAGAATTCTTTCAGCATTGCTAACTGCCACTTGTTTTTAAAATGCTATGGGCATGCTGTAATGATTAAAACTCTTGCTGTGGAAGAACAAGCCACTGATGCCCAAATGATGCCTCCTCAAAACTGTTAAGTCTTCCTCTGCAACAGACCTATGACCTCACATATTTTCACCTCCAACTTGAGTAGCCTGCAGCACATTCTTGGATTATGCTGTACCTTCATGCTAAAAATATCTGTAACAGGTTTTAGCATGAAATATTTTTTGGTCTTTGGATGTGCAGAACTTCAAAAAATATTCTAACAAGCCATCTATACTAGTAGCTGCTTAAATGAATACTGAAGCAGCAAATAGATGCTTAAACATCCATTACACATTGCATAATTAGGCAGTGGAGGTTTCCATCTTAGGCATCAACATTACTGTGCTAATGAATACAGACARTATTCTAGTATTCTCCTACCCCTAGGAGTGAAATCCAAGCTTCTTCCCTTGCATTTCCAGCAGACTAGAAGCATTTGTTATGGAGATTAGAAGTGACATTTGGCTTCTAATTTCTTTGAAAGAATCTTCATGTTCTTCAGAGAAGATGAGAAGYGATTATTTTTGTCATCTTAAATGTTTGAGTCACCTAAACTAATGAGCTATACTGTACAGTTTTTCTGCACCAAGTATGAAATGCATATATATCTATGATACCTAGTCTACTTTTTTCTCCATCCATACACACAGTATTCTTCAGGATAGAGTAACAGAGTATAGTGCTTCTCACTAAAAAGGACTAGAAAAGTCCTGTTCTACTTTCAAGCTTTTATTTCAGTTTAGCCTATGCTTGAGGGAAGCACTGTGGCTGCTCAGCACACAACCCTTGTGGTGTGGGATGTGTTTTTGGTAGATCTGGGCCAGGACTATATGCACAGAAAGAGAAGAGCATTGACAACTGTTTAGCATTAGGGTATGAGGCATCCTCCTCCCCAGACACATTAGGGCTGAAGTGATTCATTCCCCACATGGATCCATCTTAAAGCTAATGCAGCCAATTTACAAAGTTCAATACTGTGTATAGGGCAGGAAATGTGTTGGTCTTTCTTAAAGGAGAAACTTCAAGTGCAGTATCCATAACTGCTGACCATTGCATGTAAAGTATACTGAGTATACACTGATAGAAATATTACTTCAATTAAACACATGGTTATAACCTGGATGATCTCAGCAGCAGCACTATTCACACTTGTGCTGTTTTTATTGTGAAGTAATTCTTTGCAGTGCCTSAGCATTTCATATTCAGACCTAAAGAGCTGAATCATTCTACTCTGACAGGAACATCCCATTCCTTGCTTCAGTATTTCCTAATCTTTTTACTATAATCACAATTAAATCAGTACTGATGATCAAGTACAGTAAAATATCAAATTAGAAATCTGTCCATGCATCAAAAGGTCAATCTCCAAATAATTTCTAATTGCTTACATRGCATAATTAAGTACTAACAAGGCCAACCAATCTTGAATAAAGCAGAACTTGCCATATACCAAGTTTAACTTGAGCATTTCTGTTCAGCTTTGTCCAAAGACTTTATTCCTGCCTTTCCTGTCCTACCCTTTGGACTCACCCTGAGTGCTAGTTCACATGTAAGGTAAGAACCTTAGAAAACTCTGAAATAAAACTACAAGTAGGTGAAGATTCAGCTCTCTCCTTGACCCTATTGTCCCCATACCAGAGTCCTCRCCAGTCTGGTTCTTATAAAGAATTTAGGTAACCTAAAGTCTAACTTATTTTCAGAGTTAAAGAAAGAATTTTGTCTTTTGGAATGACAGTCTATAGGCTCAAAAATCCCTCAACAGGACAAGTCTCATGATGGGATTGAGTAAACACTTGAAACAGACTATCCTTGTGCTTGTGTTGAAGACATATTTGTTGCTGTTTTCAGCTACCTAGGTGTTCTCCATCTATGGCTTCATCTCTGAAAGGTAGCCGTTGCCCAGATGACTGATGCTGAACTCACAGTAAAGTAGAAAGATACTGAAAACACCACACAAGAATATCCCAGAATGTACATGTCTTGTTTATTCCCAGGCTCTAGAGACCCATTTCTAATTATTCCATAGTGTAAAAGACACTTATTCTATTTGTCAAGGACAGCGACTCTTTTCTCAAGCATAACTTGACCAGATAATGGTTGAGATAATGAGCAGAAGTTTGAATACTAGGTATCTGGACCAATAATTGTTGTAGTAGTAAAAGCTGGGCAGAAACATTAGAATTGTTCTGGAGAGAACCCAAGCCAGCAACAATTCCACAAGAAGCATCCATCTAAAAACAGACTTCCTATAACAAAACAATACACTCAAGCACAGCCACTTGAGACCAAATTAAGAGCCTACTATTGAAGAGCAGTAATATAAAAAGAACACTCTAGCACCGATAATTCCATTGGGTGCATTTGGTCAACTGAACACATAGGCATGTCTGTACATCATCTACGTTTTATGCTATCAGGTTTATTCACTCTTCCTTTTTTCTGCAAATACTGATTAAATACTAAAACTGTTACTGCATAAGCAACCCTGCTGACTGCAGTTCAGCTGTCTTGCTGACAGAAGCACTGCTGAGGCACTGAAGAACAGAAGAGTCTTATCCTGATGCAATTCTAGGTTAATAGAAAGGTATTAAGCAGTTAACCCTGTTAACATTCCCAAAGCTAAGMAGCATGCAGTCAAGCACAAGCACTGTTTTTAAGTGAGCAGCGTTTTCTCATATATATCCCACTGACAAATGCATGTCTCCCTGTCCTCATGCTACTCCACAGAGCACATGAATCCATGAATTGYTGGTGTGCCTCCAGTGCTTTCATGATGTCCTCAAGCAGCCTAGGTCCGATTTCCACAGCTGAACTCTCCTGGCATCAGTCACACTGCTTAATTCATAAGCTTGGATCCTACAAACAGGCCCTCCAAACATTTCTTCATTGTTACCCACCCTGAGATGAACAGGGAAACCTCTCTATTAAGTCTCATTGTGAGGAACCAAGTTCCTGTGCACAGAGTCATTTCACTCTCTGTTGCCTCCATTTCTCAAATCAGCCTCTATAAATCAYAGCACATGCAAGATGACATTTTATCAGAGTTTGGTGTGTTCTTTGAACAGAGAAGCCAGTGATCAACAAATAGTTGGATATTTAAGACATGTCACAATGTCTGGGGATGAGCCAAATTCCTTCCCACCCCACTAAAAGAGATACGGAGAACAAGAGAATTCAGTGTCTCTCAACTACCATAATCTGGAATCAGATAATAGTGTTGCACTTCAGTATACTACTTGAACATTACAGAGTAGCTTGAAAATCAAAGTCACATTGAAATGATTTTCGGTCTCGCAAGCAGAACACAGTGTATATCAAAACCAATTTCAAGCTTCCTTCCTTCTAGTGCAGAAATCAATTCAGTTTCCCCCCTTTTAAATATTCTTATTCAGAGGCAAATCTAGGTGTTTTTCCTCATTAAATATCAAAGAAGTTTAGCTACAAGTAAGCACAAGTACATAGGTCAGCCTGAACCGTACTTCTCATGGATAATCTTTACTAATAAAGATATTTCTAGCTAAATWATACCTTCCATAGACACTAGCTTCAAGTAATGCACCTGTTCACACCTATGTAAGCCAATTTTATTTTGATGGATTTTAAAAACTAAAATTGAATATTAGAGTAAAATAGCATTACTTTAAAATTAAATTGGCAGAAATAGTTTTAGAAATAGTTTTAGAAAAGCAGGAAGGCATCCATTTGCCTAGTTGCCTTGGCTCACAGTTAAGCAGATTATTCTTCAACTGATCRATTCTGCTTGCAGTTCTGCAGCCTGTACACAATTAATTAGCCTCAGATTCTGTTATTTATTATTTATGCAGAARGAAACAGAATTAAGAGGAAAAGAACTTTCTCCAGCCTCATCAAGCATAGTATATAATACATCTTGAAGGCATKAAAAAGGAAGGATAGATGAGAGTTCCAGGGTAGGCTATGGTTACAAATTGGTCAATAGGAATAGCAAATATGGATGAGGCAGCAGCACCTGGATTCTTCATACATTGCTCAATTTCTTAGCATTTCAAGTGGTAGCATCCTGTCTAGTGATGGATGGTCATTCCTTCTACCATCCTATTAATAGGCAGATTTGTATTGACTAATGGTAGACATGTCTACAACCTCCAGATGACTAAAGAAATTAGTGATGTAGCAGGGCAGGCAACAGCAGCTTGGAAGCAGGTTCAGAAAGACCCCGAAGCAACTTGTCTTCTCCTTGGGAAAATCTTGCTCGTTTGGTAAGCTACAGAAACATCAGCCACACAGAATCCATTAACACTTGGGGTGTGATAGTTTAAACAGCTCAAAATCCTTTTGGTGCAGGAAATAGAGGATGTAACATARTAGGTACTGTCCAAGTCTTTGCAGATAAATTCTTAACTGAATTTGAATCCTTTAAAAGCCACCATTAAGCCCTGCTTGTTGAACAGAGCTAAAACATGCAAAACACCAGTTTTAAGTATTAGGGCAATGATTTAGAAGTAGTCAGCACTGATCAAGTTCTGCTCCAAACAAGTCTCCCACAGTTCCCAGTAGGATCATCATTAGGATTGATGCAGACTGGTTATACATGAGAAGGGGTTGCATTTCCAATTCTAGTTGTAAGATCAGAAAAAATGATGAATGTGTGCAACAGCAGCAAGAATCAGGCTGAAATACTCAATTTCAAGTGCAACAAGACTTCCGGCACCTATTCAGAGGTATTATTTTGCTGGTGAGAGATAAGCAGGCAAGTATGAGATAGGTCAATGTGTTGCAGACAGTAATATGGACTGAGGTCTTCCTCCTCCTTTCTCAGGAGCTTAAGAACAAGAATAGATTGCTGGAGGGACATTTCTATGCCAGCAAAGTTGGCATAGAACAAATTCAAGGGAAAGTTTTCTTGGTCTCTTCAAGGTGTTAGATATAATTCAGAATTAAAACAGTATTTGAAGCATTTAAGTCCACAGACAATCTAAGCAGGTCCTATATCTCCTGTATATCTTCCTCTTAAGCAAGAAACCTTTGGCAGCATCCACTACTGTAATAATTGATAGATTCATACATAAGTTTTATGTACCTGACACCTAACTGACCTAAGACTTTTCTTCAAACTTCTTCCTGGAAAAAATAAACTAAATAGCTTGAAAACACATATTTGCAAATTGTGAGCRCCAAGAAGCTCAACTGCTGTGCTCAGTTGATCTTGGTGCTAAGTACCCAGCTATTTTAATAGGGAGAGGGCTCGCCTTAAGGCTGCCTTGGCAAACCGTCAGTTGCCATCATTCATTTGGAGCTTTCCAGTAAGGGTTGACTCTAAGGCCAGCTCAGACCCAGCAACAGGTATGACTTCAATGACCTCATATCTCCAGCTCCACAACTCGCAGCTTTTGACACCTCACTCAGCCACTTGATTTAAACTATTGCCAAAGAAAACAGTGGAACTGATCAAGATGTTTAGATTTCAGAGCTTTACAGAGAAGTAGCACCACTGTTATCAAAATCACCTGCCAACTAGTTTTCTTTTTAGTGATGCTACCACAGTCTAAAACATATAAACAACCTAAAGTTATATACACAGCCTTGTGTTGCCTTTATCACCAAACACGCTGCCACTGTAACAAGACTTACTAGCTGGATCAAGGTACATCAGAAGCTTTCAAAGCTATTTTCCTAATAGACATTGTCAGGGTAGAATTAAGTGCTTACCCTGATCAAAACAGGTTTTCTGGCTGATTGTACATGTGAAGGTGTTCTTTAGCACAAAGCTTTAAGTAGCAATACCCTTCWATTTCTGGGTTACTGCACACAGTAACTTGTGGAAATGGCATCACCGTAGACATCTTAACCAGCTACATTATCTCATCTTTATTTCCAATACGACCTCTAGTCCTCCCTGTTCCCATCTCAATTCCCATATGAATTACTCTTGATTCTCCTTCACGAGTCCAGTGGAACAATCAGATTAGTTGCATCACCCCTATTATGCAGCCCACAAAGGCTAGAGAAAATTAAATTCAGATCAAGATCAAAGAACCCAGAAAAAGACAAAGCAAAAACCATCTATCATCCTCTTCACTGTTGCCAAGGTGTTTACCACTTAAAAGCAAAGTACACTTGCATTTTGCTTTTTAATCTATTTACACTAGATTTCCTTTATTTCTCACCTGGGACAACAGCAGGCATTAACAGAATTCCTCATGCCATAACATAGAGTGCATACCTCCAAGAAAGCCCTGAGAGAAACCTACAAAGAAAACCAAGAGTCTTAAACGCCTCATCTCAGATGCATATATGGCATGTAGGAGGTGTAAAKAAGTGTTGCTAAATATGTCCCTCTTCCTGTGAAGAATCAGTACACCACCCTTTACCAAAAAAAGCCACAAAGGAAGCATTTGCTGGTGACCATGAGCTCTATTTCAATGTATTCCCTCTCTTAAAGCTACTGGAATAGCTCTTAAGGTTTTTTAAAAGTAAACACAAATTTAYATGAAATACCTTGCTTGAAGACACCTAATTCTCATTTCGAAGAGCTAGTTTGAGTTCTGGGCTGCCAAGAGGAAACACCAGCTGACAGAAGTGAAACCCTCAGACTAAGTCTGTATTTGCTGGTTGGGCTGACAACCTCGTGATATGCTGGGCAAAAATCACTAATGCCCCATCTCCTTGCATCTGCAAMTTCAAGTATCTTCTCCCTAGCTTCCTTTTAGATGCTTATAATAGGGCAGTAGTGTCTCACTATGCTGTGGACAAGACCATCTAGCCACCAAACATATTAGTCCTGTACCTTCAAACACAGTAAATGAAGGTCAGATAAGTTGAAGAAAAAAAAAAAAAGGCGCAAAATTGTTCTTCAGTCTGGAGATCAGTGTGAAACTCACATCACCTTCCCAGTGACTTCTCTTGACCTGTTTGAATTATTTTCAAAAAAAAAAAAAAAAAAAGCAGCCTCCAGTTTCACTTGATCTCTGATCTTTTTCTGCCAAGTCACTTACATACACTACTCCCATCTGAACTCTATAAATTATATCTTAAGGGACCTTTAAGATCAAATACTGCCTGCGCAAAATAAAAGGCAATCCAAACATTTAAAAGGACACTCCTAGGAATTTCAAAAGCAGCAKTTGTTCAGGGTGAGCTACCTAATGCATAATCTAAGGCAGACAGAGGTTAAAGGAGCATCTTAGAAGGCAATTTTTACATGACTAAGATATGCTGAGTGTTAAGTGCAGTGTTGGATACCACATTATAATATGTTTTAATTGCCATAAGTATATTCATTAGTATATGACTGTTCATGTGCCCAATATAATCTATAAACTACATATGAATACAAATTGGAAAGTACTGTGACTCTTTGGAAATATTTAAGATTTGGGTTCAAGTAGGCACTTRAACCTGCTTCTTTCAAACTGGGATTTTATATAGGTCTAGTACCTCAAATGCACACTTAATCTACATGTTTCAACACCTTATTCAGGTATTAAAGCTGGTTAATGATTTATAACTTTGTGAAGACTTCACATAGGAAACCATCATTAGCTGTTAATGGACTGCTGATACTGTAGCTGCTGCTGATTTTTACAGCTTCTAGCTTCCTGCGCCTGCCTCAACATGTACACAAAATTAAAAGCTTAAGTAGTCATTACTTCAAACCAATCACTCCTTTCCTGATGCCACTCTGCATTTCTAGCTTTTGCAATCATCCTTTAGAGGTAACAATTTCCTTCAACCAATGCACAGTTCCTGTTGGAAACTGAATTTCTACAAATAACAGCCCATTTCTCACCCTGCAGTATTCTCCCTGACACTCACTCCTTGCCACCACTACTTCTGTGTACCTTACTGTCAAACAAAACTGGTCCTTTGGGCCATAAACCCATTACAGGTAATCAGAAATAGCAAGTCTCTGCCAATATCTTCTTCATATGTAACACATGAAAAGATTACATTTCGGAAATAAAGAGGTAGCAGAGAAAACCTCAAGCCTTCACTCTGTCCCAAGCCCCAGAGAAGTAACTYCACAGTTCAGGGTTTATTAGTAGAGCCTCAGGTGCTTCAGGTSATGTCTTTCACACAGGATTGAGTAGGAAGTGGCAAGGACATATCAAGCAGCCCTCTTGGAGGGTACCAAGTGTTTTATACATGTCTGAAAAAGCCCAGACAGTTCTTCTTTGTTTCTAGCCCAAGGAGGGCAAGAAAAATTCTTTATTAGCTGTATCCTTACCTTATGCTGCAAGTTTTACAGATCYGATTCAAAGCTGGCCAACCTCCTGAGTACATGCTAAGGATGAGCAAATCACCATATGAAAGCTAACACCAAAAGCTTGGAGGGGGCAGTGAATATCTGAAGTTCAGAGTCAGGTTTTATGCCTTTGTTTCACTCAAAGAATATACAGCCATTTTCAGTTTTGGAAGACACCATACCTCCTACGTTTCTTTGGAGAACATTTTGTGTTTGCCACAACAAAGAACAATTCAACATTAACAGATGTTTGAGATATTCAGTGTTGCTTTCTCCAGTAACAAAAAACAATCTCTAAATTTATCACAGAACATTTTAAAATTGAAAAGTAGTTATCAATAAACCTTGCATAGACCACTTAAATCTATCCTTTAGAGGCAGTTAATGTAGCTGCAAGTAGATGCAGACCATAGTTTAAGTGTCACATCYTCTTAGTCAAGCACTAAGAACTTCAGAGATGCCTCAGTTACCAATAGGCTAAGTGTAAGCTTATCTATAAGTTATTTTGAAAACTTTCACTTGCAATTAAAATAACCATGGGGTGTATATCATATGCTATTTGATCATTATCACTAGCTCTCAAACTACTTTACTRTTCAGAGCAATAACTACAACTATCTCCCAATTAGGAAATCCTAATAAAAGCATTCTGCCTCCTCTCTTTACTCCTTCATTCCTTCCTTTAACCTACAGCTCATTTATTTTTAAGAGATTAAATTCTAAAAGCTGAATTAAATATTTATCCACTGAGAAATACTACTTTCACATTCAAATCCTGAACCATTTCCAAGTTGGTTGCTCTCATCATCACARCAATTCAGGACTTGAATTTACCACTCAGGACTATTGAGCAAGCCACATCCCACTGCAGTATCTGCTCAATTGCAACTGCCAGACATACCCACATTGCACTGCTTTGCTCAACTGCTACAACCTTTCATAGCTACCTAAAAATCTGTCAGCTTTCTACAGTATCAGCCAAAGGCATCAGCTACCTTCACAAGTCCTCTGAAGGTAACTTGCAAATGGATTAAAAAAAAAAAGAAAATCACAATTAAGATACTTGCCTTCCTGAATTAGTTGAACTAAGCTTATTAGTTGAACTAAGCTTGAACACCAAATCTTGATTGGCAGAGAAAAGGATCAATGAAACATAATGGCAGAAGATGCTCAGGAGACCATTATTGTAACAGTGATGTCTGTGAGCTTATAAAACCTATCCCTGAACAGTTGTTTTCACGCAAGTCAAGTCTGCACAACTATTATGCGTTACATGAAGCCATTTATCTTCTGAAACAGCAGAATCCATGCAACAGCAGGCAAGAACAGAAATAGTTGGCATGAGTATGAATCATCCCAAACGAACTAAAACATATTCCTCTCAGCAGGCAGGCTATTCCTGAATATTTAACTTGCTTTTGGCAACTCTATTTACAGCAGGAAAAAAAAATACATCTCTGGGAACACTGCATGAAATGTTACAGACACATACTTAGGAAAGAAGGAACATTCTAACAGAACGGTGCCACATGAGCTTGACAGGCCTATATAACATCCACACACTGGGCGAGTAGAAGCAGCACTACCATAGCAGCCTGGAACATGTTACAGGGCATATCAAGGTAGAGCAGAAATCAGATACAAGATGTAGGGCATGGAAGAGAAATTAAAGGAAAGACCCCAACTGGAAAAACACAAGATGTGCAAAGAAATAAACTCTGTAACATATGCACAGGTCAGTCTCYCTGTAAAAGGGTAGAGGGTCAGGGGTAAGCAGGGGATCTCTTGCTTCCCCCATGTTAAGGAAACTAAAAACTTCTCATATATATATAGGAAATAGATCTTGTCATGAGACCATTGGACTGTATCACTGTTGTCAACCTCAACCAGTTAGTCATGTGATACAAGAACACTTCATAGCCCAGAACACATTCATTGCATCAGCTTAAAAAAACTCATGAAAAACAACTTTTTTTATATCAAGGAACAAGCACATAGAGTTTAAGGTTGTGAGCTCCATTATTCACCCAAGGTCAAAGCTAAAATTCTAATTGCTGGAAAGAGCAACATGAAGCACCTCCAGAGCTACCTGAACTAATTCTTTTGCTCTTTAGTAATATTTTATGGCCAGCAATA
This sequence comes from Eudromia elegans, assembly GCA_003342815.1. Classification (NCBI taxonomy): domain Eukaryota; kingdom Metazoa; phylum Chordata; class Aves; order Tinamiformes; family Tinamidae; genus Eudromia; species Eudromia elegans. The sequence goes on along the minus strand of PTEX01000036.1, from coordinate 2,645,895 downwards.
CTGAAGGCAGGAGGTAAACTTCAAATATCACTAATTAAGTGTTACCTAACAGCATGAAAATCAGCAGGAAACCCAGAAAGCTCATGAGACCTTTAAACTCATTTGTTCCTGCATTAATGAAGAGCAGTAAATTCCAAGGCATTTAGGTAAAACACAAGCTGTCAAGTAACTTCTGGTTGAGTCACAGATGGCAGTGCATTGAAAAGCATGTTTAGACACTGCTTTCAGAACATGGTCTTCCTTTAAATACTGCTCTTTTGCCCTGTAGGAAAAGAKATTGACAATATGCACCTTGACAGAAAAGACATTTTTCTCTGCTATCCAGGGGCTAAAAACAGACTGCAGTTCAACCATCTCCAGGGCTCTGACCAATAGCAGTTGGAACTCTTAACACTCCAAACTTGCATCAACCATCTTTGTGCTCTCTCTCCCTTAAGCGGCAGTATTGTTTGCTGGACATACTCAACTCTATATTACTCAGGCTAGCTTTAGATATGTTACATAATGGTGTTTGAGGGATATGATATTAAGGAACATGCTTGAAAGGGCAGTTTATCCTAGAGCTAAGTTCAAGATCTTACAACAAAAGAAAGGTAAAGACATGTAATTTCCTGCCTGGGTTCTTATTTTTTGTCCAATGCTTGGTCACCTCCCCACACATTCTGTATATCAGCCTCTCTTCTCTGGTTTAATCAGCATATTCTAAATAAAATTGCATGCAGATAAAACTACTTCAGTAAATCCTATATGCTTTTTTTTACAGCRCTGTAATCCAGTATCACTATATACTACTGCACCTATCTCCAATATGCAGGCTTTGTCTAGACAGAAAAAACAAAATGCCTTAGAAAAAAAATGAGGGGCTTCAGATATTAAGTTTGGTAAAAGTTGCAAAAATCATTAAATCAAGACTACTTAGATTCCACAACCATGTGCCCATACAGAAGCATAACACTTTCTCACAAGTCTACTCAAAATTTACATCTCTACACAAGGCAGGCAAATTTCCCAGCACACCCATCCAAAAAGATCCACTGCCCTCAGCAGGTGCATTGACTAGACAAGAAAAGCAGATTCAGATCTTGAGCATCTCTCCTATTTACAAATACTTTAGGATCCCTAATAAATCAGATTACTGTTCMTATTAGGATTACACTGAATCAATTATGAAAAGCTAGTTTAAAGCAATAATATTTTAAATCTCAAAGAGATCCATCCCTACCAAGAACAGTCCCAAGTGAATCAGTCCAGACAGACTGCTATCAGAAGAAACAAGTCAATTAACTGCTGGCCATCTCCTTCACAGGTGCCAAGAAACAGCTCACAAATCCTTTCTCTTAACATGATCTGTGATTCAACATGTGACTAATGGCAATTCTCTAACATGGGGTCTTGCCTTTCATTCATCTCTTCTCAAACCATCTCAATATGTGTTTAGAAAACATACCAGCATCAGTATTCCCCAATAGCCATCCTTTCTTTTGCAGGAGTCATTCACATGTTATACATGCAGCAAGATATAAAGCAGGAAAGGGGAAAAATACCCTATCAAGTTGTGCACTTGATGTCCTCTGTTTTAAAGAGGAGCTGAGAACAAGTATAGCCTAAAGGATGCTCAGATGCTGCTATGCAAGCAGTCCTACTACTAGATTTCATTTAACATCTCCTAAGCATGGCTTCCCCAAAGTCTTGTTCTCTGCCAGCTATCCCACAGGCCAGCACAGAACACAAGTTCTCCAAAAGCACCAAAGCTTTAAGTGCCCCCACACTGAGCATGAGCATCACTGCCTGAGTTTGTCAGGCCCCTGTTAAATATTCCAGAAAAAACACCTTCTGCCTTGTACCACAGCACAGAACTGGCATCGCTTATTCTTCAAAAATAGACAATACTAAGACAAAAACAGTATTAGGAATATTGTTTATATACATTAAATGCTAGGTATATCTATTCTCTATTGTAATCTTATTTCAGGGCCAAGGATAGCAGAGCACAATCAAGTGAAAGACAAGCGTAACATGGATGGTGCCTTTCCTCAGCTGACCTGCAGTACACAAAAGCCTCAAAGTCAGACAGCAGTAAGGTAAGCTTTTTTTTTAATCTCACTAAAGTCTTAAAGTTTCCTTCCTTAATTCAAGGCTTGYCCTTCTCACAAAAGGTCTTCTTCCAACTAGGTAGTTGGATCAACTGTCCTATTTGACCAAGAAGCAGGATTTCAAGTTTCACGGCAATTCACTCACACTTACTGTCCTGCTTTCTGTTAGAGACTGTGAGGCCCTTGTGATATCTACTACCTAAAAGCATAACAGAGAAGAACTCCTTAATTCTCCTTCTGAGGGCAGAAAAAGGCATCTCCTCAGACAATGTCCATACTCATATCCTCTAGCAATTCCCTAGTTACTCAAATTCTTAGGACTTTATTACAGCTTAAGCAACTAACCTATAGCGATGGGGAAAGCCATYTGACTTTAAAGAATGAATTACTAACTCTTCTCCCATGCCAAAAACAGTTTTGAAAGAACAAAACCATTGCTAAAATGTTTAAGACCAATCAAGTGCAGTGGAACAAAAGCTTGTTCACGTTATTTAATACCGCTTTTCCACCCCTTCTGTCAAGTTCCAACAGGATTTTGGTGTCAGAAAGAAATACGTTTCAGATACAGATCAGGATAAAGAAATTTAAATGATTGAATTTTAACATGACTCTAGATAGTATGTGAAAAAAMCACTATTGAAGAGTTCAGAATGCCAGAATCGGTGTGACACACATCTTGGGGTCAATATTACTATTTTTGATRCACCTTTTTCTAACATTTATGTATTCTTACACCAAACAGTAGCAAAATGCTTCCCTCATCTCCAAGCACTAGCATACACCTGTGAGAAAACATTATTTCCACCAACTACTTCTCCCTAACATAATGGAAATGTAACCACTGCATACCAAGAATATAGTAACTCCTTGTATGGCACAAACAAATTTCACCTCTGTGCTAAAATCACAATACCTAAAATTGTTTTTGTATATACTACAGCAGAATTTCGTAGGTAGAGTTCAACATAGTTCAGAGGCAGATTTTAATTCATGTAATTATATTCAAAGACAGGAAATTTGCTCTTATGCCTTAATTTTAGATTCATCCCTTTTCAAAGACTAACAATGCAGGTGTCCAAGTAGGCACTGGATTGGTACAAAACCCCATCTGTTCCTCATCTGTGGACAATACAAATTGTCTCAAACCTCAAATTGAGCTGCTTTGTCTTCCAGCTCCAGAGAATTCTATTTCAGGCTCAAGTCTATTTGCAAAACACTTCTCTCCACATTCAGCTATTAAGGTGTCTTACAGATGCTGGTCCTCACTCGAGGCAGCAAAGTTCCAAGTCATCCTTAGAGCACATTAAAATGATGGTAGACTTCACAGAGCCAGAAGTTACATACATAACCCTGCTTACATTTCCAAATACTGCAGGCCAGTCACAAGGCAGACAGTAAACAGGGTTTCGTTTTTCATTTGCTTGGCATAAGAGACTATCCCACATAAATACCATTGACAAGTCCAAAAAAGTATCCTCCATCTCGCACTCAGCCCAGAGAGGCCACAGAAATTGTTTACTGCAGCCAGAAAAGATGATCAACAAACCTGCTTAGCCAACTGATCCTTCTTCACCAAGCCAGTAGCTGCTGCAATATTCCCAGCTCCTTCCACCGTCTTCTGGGCCACTGCCGTCACTCCAGTTACCACAGCTCCTCCAACATTAGATACTTGCTCTTTAGTTTTCTCTGCCACTGAAAAAAAAATACATTATCACTCTAGGAGCTGTAAAAGCTACTGAGGTGTTTGGAAACTTCAGAATTTAATTGACAACATGGAATCATGAAATACTGTGGAGCCTTTATACCTTAGATACCCCTAATGAATTAGAAGAGATTATACTGTCAAGTTGCTAATACTGGCACAGTAGCAAACGTATTTTGAAAAACAGTTTATTTGTGGCTCAATTTTTGCTTTAAGTTGACATTTTCTGTTTTTGTTTATATCTAGTTGCCCTGTGAGGAAGAAAGGCCAGTGCTTAAAGGCTCTTGTTATGGGTGGATCACAGTATAATGTGTAGCACTTGCACTCAATGTAGCTCAGTTTGCGAATGTATGGTCCATGCGACACATTTGCTCTATGTTATAGAGATTGGAAGACCTCATTTCTTACTTTGAAACCAAAAGTAATTATTCTACTACTCAAAATATTTGATTCATAAGCAGAGCTACTGCTTCTCAACCAGAGGCTAATACAACCTTTTWTCTGATTCTACATGTTTTTTTTCCCCCTCCCCACCACTGCTGTTACCATCCATAACACACTAATCTGCAGAAAGACTGAATGAGCATGAATGCCAAGGCAAACTAGATTAATAACTGACTTCAAAGCCCCAGGGAGACTACAACTCATTTAGCCTACATAAACATCAGTGGTTGCTGTTCTGCCTTTCTGAGTATTACACGACTCTCTGCTCATTCATTCCCATGGGTTCTTTCCTGCAAGCAGCTTGCACTGTAGTGAAATCAYTAATAAAGATCAGATGACTTCATGCCTTAAAGGACCAAATTGATTCTGTAAATAAGCCATAATCCTTCCACTATGTTATGAACCCTAGTGATTGGTTTCTAATTATAGGTTTTTGACTTTTTACAGTAAGTAGTAACAAGGGAAAAAGCAGCAAGTGCACAAAAAACAAATCAATTTAGAATGTAGTTGGTTGATAACAACTARTCAGAATATCAGGTTGTCTAAATGGTCTTAAATCATTAAATCTTTAAGCTGATACCTGCTTTGCATCACTGAGATAGTATAACCAGCTTCTACAGACCTCTGCATTACTATGGCTAGGTGACTGATACCAAACCTCAGAAAGCTGTCTTGGAAGAGCATATAGTGATCACACTAGCTTAAACTTGAGTTCTAGTACTACAGCATTCTGCAAGTCACTTCTCTTGAAGCTTTCTTCTCTCCATTTACTGTAGAGTACTGTATAATGCAAGGCATTACCATTAAAACTTACAGAACAATTCAAAATGACAGTTTATTACTTCTAATATTGAAACAAACTCTGCCTAAAAACATGATGTCTCTGGATAATAGAAACACCCRAAGTGAAATAATAATTCAACAAGTATATTCCTCATATATTTATTTTTGACAAAAAGATGGCCTGCACTCATTTAAAAAGAACTAATAAACTATGGGCTCTTATTTTCACCTGTTAACTGGAAGCTACATGATGGAGTAACAACAGAAGCAGAAATACCAATGCAAGGAGACCAAGAACTTGAAGAAAAGCAAGAAGGATGAAGAATTAAAAGAAAAGATAGCTATAGTTTCTGATTGTTAAGACTATTTTCATTCAGGTTGAGGAAAAAGTTGTTGAAATATTGATGCCAGGCTTCTGTGTCTTGATCCTTTATGCAAATTAATGTTTTACTTTAAAGGAAATAAGTCATCAATACTGCACATTTCTAGATGCTTATGTTTAGGAAATGAGCAAGAAAAATGAATTAGACACTTGTAAGTCCAAGACCAGACAGGTTAATTAGGCTGGCAAAGTCCAATACACAAGACAAGAGCATTTAAGACTAGTAAGCAAGACTTGCTCCTCCTGAGAAGGATCTGCTGTGACCTGACATTTATGTACACTACCTTCTTGCGAATTATAATAAATGTAGTACAGTCCGGTCATGCTTTAAAGAAACTTCTCAGTCTTGTCTCTGTGGGTTTGGAAAGCCACTGACTGCAAAGCATACTTAGTTGCTGAGCACTAAATATTTAATTCAGGTCCAGCAAGCTGTGATTAGAAACCTTACAACAAGAACATGCATCTGTTAAGCCTAAAGCTAAATTATACAGGATGATCACATGTTCTGCTCAGTTTTACTACTAAAAATACCCTTGGTGTATTCAGAGTATGATATTCAATAATGCCAAGCAAGTCTACCTACATTTGCTTATCTTTTCCAAGTTGGCTCATCTGAGAACAGATGAAGGATATCATATACAAAGCAGGAAGACAAAAAAGCTSAACATCTCTGCCATAACTCCCCACCCCCAATATTTCTGACTTAAGAAAAAAGCATCCTGCATTTCTTGGTCAAGCATTTTCTCACATCTCTAGCACCCTCATATTCTACAGGAGAAAATTACACATTCTRTTTAGTGCAGAGGTCAGTAGAGGTTTCCTGCACTAAGTAGAGATCAAGTAAATAGTTCTGTTAGTTACCAGTCACTCCTCATTGTTGATTACTCATTTCAGTTCATTCCCAAAATGATCCCTGCAAAAATCTTGTATACAGGTTCATTTCAATATAGAAGTACTAATGCGAAAACATATCCACAGCATGAATTTCAAGTTTAAAAAGTGTTGCTGCCAMTGAGAGATTATGCAGTTGTAATATATAAATTTAAAATGCTCCTAAGTGGAACTGAAACCCCTATAAAAACATATGAGAAAAGGCACTAATTTATTTCTTCAAAAAAATTTACTTGCCTTYCATCTTGCCACCCAGCCTGATTTTGTGAGAATTAAGTCACAACAGTCTTGTAGGAATAAAAAAATTTGAAGGGGTATATCCATACTGCAGTCACAGCATGTCTGTGGCTGCAGTAAACACATTCTGTGAAACTACAAAATTTAAGAATTGTTAGAAGTATACCTGAAGCAACGATGAAAGAGTCACCAAAATTTCAACAGTCAAGTGTTCAGTTCATATGAATTTCTCCACTGTCACAGCTACACTTAATCATACTAGAAATAAGTTGTAATGGAAGTTTAGGTATGGGGAAWCACAGGTCATAGTGACAGCAGTAACTGCACTGAGGGCTTAGAGAGACTGAAGAGGTGAAATTCCATCTTGCATCACAGTTTCATCRTGGGTTAGCTAAAATAATTGAGTATGAACAAGCTGCTGACATGGTCCTTGGCCTTAAATGCAAGTATTACAGAAAAAAATCCTTTCTACCCTCTCTATCACTGCAGTATCAAGAGGTTCCTCCTCCTGCATTATTGGCCCTCTTTTTTCCCTTCTTTTTTTGTGGCAATAACTCCTGCCTCTTCCACTAGCACCACCCTTGTCAGTTTTGCYGAGATCCTAAGTCATCAGGTGGGAATTTGCCTGACATGCATCCAAGTTTCTTGACACTTGGATTTCGTAGCCCACTCCTATCTCCATACCCCATTTTCCCCTCCTCAGTTCACAAGTACAAACCAGCACAAGAGCCAGTCTTCCAGTTTTTATAGGCTTGAAATTCTCTACAGCAGAATAAATCAAGACTAAACTGAATTTTATGCTGAATGACTTATGACATGCCAGCATGTAATATTTTACCTTTGACAAAAAGGAATAAAACATGAAAACCCTTGACTTAGTACTAAACTTAATACAGGCTATTCCTTTCTGTTTAGCTATCTGGTTTCATTAGTCTTGACTCATTCCAGCATAATTTGATTCCATCTGAAACATGGCTAAAGAAACCCCTCACCATTGGTAACTACATGATATTTAAATATTTGATCTTAAGAACAAACTGTTTGGCTTGACAGAGCAAGTGTTGTTTTCCATCTCAATTCTATTCAACTACAGGGTTTCTATTCTTCATAAACCAGTATGCTCTCAAAAATATATCATTTTTAATAAAATAACCACAGACTTTGAGAAGCAGTTCAAGTAACATTAATTTTTTTTTACCTGTTGTGACACCATGAACAACCCCTTCCTTGGTCCTGGAACCTAAAAAAAAGAAAAAATATTAGAATGATTGCCAATATATTCCTAAATACTAGACTAAATAACTGATGAAGAGCAGTCAGATATAATCTCTTCTGTCATAATATTAATAGACTAACAAAATATTATATATAACGAAAGGAAACTTAAGGGAAGTGCCAAAACCATCGATAATGACAACCACTTAATAGTTGTGTTTCCACAGTCAATACACTTATGATACAGGATATAATATTTGTTCTAACAGTACTACTTGCTTGCCATTTTAAGCACCYCATGTATGGGGATCACTCTGCATGGAAGCCATGGCATTGCTAGCATCGTGAAAAGACTCCTGCGTGCATTCTTTAAAAATGAAAGCAAGTTACCAAAAAATCCTCACAAATCTAACAACTGCTCAGATCTCAGCTAGCAAGAATCAACAAATATTGAGACTACAGAAAATACAAAGAGAAGAGCATTGGTTATAATTACRGAAAGTTTGTAGAAATGTTAGCCTGGATTATACTTAAAATAGTCAGAAAGAAGCATTAATCAAGAGATAATACTTCATATGAAAATGCCACCTGGGTCAATCCCAAGGTCTCCCTAGTATYCTTCTTATCACAGGCATGTACAGACTATGCAGGGACTTCACACAGACAAATCTAGAATTAGTACTCAACTGAGTCATAACACTAGATCTGGTTGAGCAAAGCAATTTTGTCACCCTAAGGAACAAGTGAATTTCTGGAATACYTATGTAAAAATGACTTTTAAAGCACCTTGAATGAAAGAGGAACCTTCTCTAGCATCTTCAGCAATATGAAAATTAGCATATACTACTTTTGAAAGCCATCTCATGCTTTTTTCCCCTACCAAGGCTACTGTCAGAGTTCTATAATTTGGCTGTTTCAGGGATTTGTACTCATCTGTCAACTATGAAGCTTAACAATGTGCAATTGAGTCTTACACAAGCATAGTCTAAGCCTCTTAGTTTATTATCTTGCCCTGTCTGCCAGAGACAGGGTGACTTGTCTTTAACCACAAGGTAATTCTTTTCACACACAATTTTTTGTCTGGATGCCACTCAATATTTGGCATGTTATCATTCATGCTTCTAACTCCCAAAACATCACAATAGTCTTGCTCATTGTAGCATGTCTAACAACAGCAAATGAAGAAATCAGAGCAGGAATGATCAAGGACCTGATATTGCTTAKGCGATACAGGAACAAGTGTAGAACATGTATACAGATAAGGCTACTTTTTTCCRAACTATAATACAGAAGGTGGAAGATGAAAACATGAAATTTTCCTTTGTGCAGTCACCAAAAAAAAAAAAATTCTTCCCTGCAATCTCAGTAAAACTGTTTTGCATATCAGCAAGTTGGCAATACACTAATTTTTGGGCCTTTGAGAGGATGTATAGAATACACCAAGCAAGTTCTGCCAGAAAAATCAAGTCACTTACTAATAGTTAGTTGAAAACCAGAAACATAAGCCCAAATTGCAGAAAAGAGAAATCAGCACCTGAGGAAGATACTTGCTACTAAGTGCAAGTAGATGTTCAGCAAGGACTCCTAAAGCCTATTATCCTACCAGGTRTACCTTCAGTGCCTTGACTACTCCACTGGCATTTCTCTTACCAAATAAAAAGAAGCCTTATGCAACAGATGCAATTTTTGGCAATTTACTTTGCCAAACAGGTCAAGATGGTGCTATAGGTCAAGCTGCCAGTAGAGCACAAGGAACAGTGAACAAATCTCCTCTCTTGATAAACTGCTCCTTTCCCCTGTGGCATAATACAATTGAAGTGATTAACTTAGGAATTTTCTTTTGGACCATTGAAAATCAACTCAGGAGTCAATGGAGCAAAAAACTGAGCTCTCTGGTTATCACACAGGTCTCAAACTCTTGCATGCTATCAACAGTATGCTGAAGAGCACCACACTGCTGCTGTCAGCTTCCAGTTTCAGAATGAGTGGGGTTAAGGACTTCAACTTGATTACTGCTTCACACCCACAGCTCTTGAGCACATGGAAATCAACCCATTTCTAAACCTTATAGCATGTATGATGCCAGACTGCTAAAGCTCAGGCCTCTCTCCTAATCCACAATCACATAATTACTTCATATATTTGAAAAAGRTCCTGATGCTCAGCTTGTCTTACTCAAGACAGAACCACTGGCTTCAGCTGGCCAGCACCAAATTGTGTCAGTAGAAGCACTCATGAAAGGCTGAAAACGAAAATATACTCTAAGATATTGAAAGRTGTCTTACATACTAAAAAGCAGAAAAGAGACCACAGGAGAAAACCAATTTTAGCATGGAGATAAAACACTCCATTAATCCTCCATGGCTTTTCTTTTAGTCATGTGTTTATTTTGTGCCAAGAGAAAAAAGAAAACATTACAGTAACATTATACTCCAAGCAATAGCTTAATAACAACTACATCATAACTTAAAATTCTTTATAGATTCAAGTATCGGAACTCAATATTCCGAACTCAAATTTCACTAATTATAGTGAGAAACTAAGAAACAGGTGAGCTAGGCCAGAGATAAGACATCTCATTAATCCTTCCTAACAATGGAGGCCAAGTGTCAGAGTTGACTGACTGCCAAGACTGAGAACTATGAACAGGTTCATCACAGCCCCAGTTTTSGTACCATCTTTTGCAATAGGTCAGGTACCTTTCATGGCAGAACCTCAATTTGAAACTAACTCCTATCTGAAAATCCAACTGCAGACAGAGAGAAAGGAAAATACAATGCAGTGTTTCTTCCCTCAGGTAGGAAGAATAATTCACTACACRATACAGATTTCTAACACAATAATCCTCAAATCCCTGACTGTAGAATCCATGACTCTAAAAGTAGGGTTAAGAAGTACAGGAAAATGAAATAATGAAATAAAAATGGAAAACTCTATCCCCATAGCTAAGTGTATTAAGTATGTTGTACCTGTGAACAGCAACAGTTACTTTGATCCTAGAAACTAGCTAGCTACTCATGGAAAATACTCCTCTTGTAATTAGTTGTCAAAGAGCTTCCATTTTTGTTGGCAAGGGCACTGAGTGGTGCTATGTCTCAGCAGGAGGAAGGCATATTTGAAACCAGTAGAGCAATTGATCTGGAACAGAAACTGTTTAGTACAGTATGGTGTTAACCCACATGGCAAAGGGAGTCCCCAGACGACTTGGGAATTGGAGATGTCAGTGACCCTYTTTGAAATGAGTGCCTTTCACTTTCAACCTAAACTTCATCAAAACCTGCATACATCTCCCTCAATACAATCAATATTCATTACAAAATTCACCTGCTGCAGAACAGAACACCAAAAAGATTCTTGTCCACTTTCTTTTACAGACCAGTTTTATCTGATGAACAAGATAGGTGGATCCTTATGAGGTTTAAGCCATCATGTATTCATAAACCTCACATTCTTGTCTGATTTTTTCATAAGAGTGTTTGCAAGATAACCCTGTAATTGTGATTCTAAATAAAGAATATCATCTTGCAGTTATGATACTGATCTAAATTTATGGAGACCACCATCCCTGTCTCTGTGCAAAGTGATTGTGTGGCCTAAGTCATTCAACTCTTCCCCCATTTCCMCCATGGTTACCATGTTACCTTATCTCTGCTGTAGTAGCTGTTCCTTAATGAGGCATGGAAGGAAGCTGCTAAGGTGCTGAAGTTTTAATATGAGTGTAATCTCAAAAGATGTTATTGCCACTCAGTGTTACTGCTGAGGACCTTAAAGTAGGAAAAAGAAAAGAAAACCCTTCCATTTCATTTTATTCCAAGACAAAGCTGTCAGCATGGTTTATGATCCAATCCTGAAATAAACCCTCAAGCTTCTTCTACTAAAGCTACTTAAGAGCCAGAGGTTATATAGGATACTATGAAGCTTCTTTCCATTTTAGCTTTCATATAATTTACTTTGCAACCKTAGCATAGCAGAGTCAAATAGAGTGGCAACTAGTCTCCTGAGTTCTTCTGCATAACATATATGGCTCCACTGTGTAGTAACATGCAGCCAGCACAACGCAACAGCTTAAAAACACTCAGCCTCAAAAAAATGACACCCAGGAGGGCTTAGCTTCTCTTGTTTGTTCTCGAAGATACTTCTCTAAGTGTCTCTTTTTTTTCTTCTTTTCTTGCTAATTCACGAGAAGCTTTGCCAAAGCAGATTTCCTTTTTCCCCCCTACCCCCTATGAGTACAAACATGCAGGAACACCAGACTAGCCACGTGATSTCCACTGGCCACCTACCCACATAGAGAACACCCTCTTTCGTCTTCCCTGCTGCTTCTGCCACACCCTGCTTGGTTTTCTCTGCTGCTGCYACAACTCCCTCCTTGGCTTTGGAAAGCCCTTTCATGAACACATCCATGGCTGAAGGTCTTCACAGAGCTCTGCAAAGAAAAAAAAAATAAAATGCTTCAAGTAAAGTTTTTGGCTTTAATAAATGGAAGCTTTTGTTCAAACTAACTGGAACCAAATTTATTTTTAAAAATTCAATGCACATCATTTATACCCAGGTATTTTGTAGCTTTCATCCACCTTTCTGTACTAATGTATCCATTTCAGGTAGAACTGCTCAACAACTAAATCCAACGAGTCCTGCTGCTCAGTCACCTTGGTATTCTCTCACGTGCTGCCATACATAAAATGGAACAGCACAAGAGCAATGCTCTCAGGCCAAGGAAGGCTTACAAAACTTCAGCAGAGGCTSAAACCCGTGGAGAGGCTGGTGGTGACAGAGGCGCTAATAGGAAACAAATTCATTGATATGGCAGGTGCTTTTGCTGCCTCCACCAAGGCACCATTGCCTTCAAAGTGAGGTTCTGTTCATCCACTGACTGCAAGATYCAGCCCTGTGATTTGAGGACAGCACATGTCCTCACGCAGAGGAAAGAAGCCAAGCTCAGAAACAATGCCAGCTTAAAAGAATTCCTTCCAAGTGACAAATATACACTTGCTATTGTTATGAGAAAGCACYATTGTAACCAAAAAGGACTATAGCAAATAGGAAACACTGCTTTTCTCTGCATAATCCAACATTTTGTGCACAGTGTCACTCTTACAGCAGTTGCATTTTCCTAGTGTTATTTGTATGCGTCAGGAATGAGATTTTACTTAAAAAGCAACATGCCATTTTTAAAGCAGCAAAGCTAGCAAACAAGTCCCACAACAGATCAGCAACCCCGCACTACGTTTAAAATACCAGCTAAAACCAACAAGTCACATTCCCTTCAACAGGTTAGTTATCAATAGCCATTTTTTCCCTTTTGCTCCAGCCCTGCAGAAAGAAGAATCCGTGCCTGTTATCTCCTCCTCCACGCTGAACGCTGAGTGGGAGGAATGGATGTCTAGGAAAGCATCTGGGCTGCCACCGCCGCCTTCCACTAACTTGCCGCGAGCCTTGTGAAGCGGGGAAGCGATTTGGGCTTCACCCAAAGGGCCCACGCTCCCTGCCACCCCAGGGCAAGGCAGCCCGGCGCCCTGCTCGGCCATCACTGCTCCAACCGCAGCCACCCGCGCCCCGCGCGGCGCCCCTGCCCCGTTCGAACCCAACCGTCGCCCAACGGTCACGCGCGYAACGGTCGCGCCCGCCCACAGCCGGGAGCGCGAGCAGCAGGTACGCGGGCACCTACGGAGGTGGGCGGCACCGCCATATATATATATATATTTTTCTGTGCACAGAGGCACCCACAGAGAGGGARGGGAGGGAAGGAKGGARGGGGAAGGAAGGAAGGATAGATAGGCGGCATGACCGCGCAGGGAAGCACCTGCGGCGGGGGAGCGGGAGCAGGCAGGGCGACGTGACCCCGCGCGTGTTACACGCGGGCACCTCGCGAAGCGGAGGGCGACGTGACCAGCAAGCGCCTGCCGACACGGGCAGGGCAGGGCGGAAAACCTCCCCACCGCTATCCGTGTCTGTCATGGATAACACCACGAACCAGCCCTAGGCGTTACAGGAGTCCAAGGAGCCCTCGGCAGCTGCCGCGAATCCCCCTCCCCTACCCCGGGGAGCCGCCACCGCCCCGAGGCAGGCGCCCCTCGCCCCCACTTACTGCGGCTCGGACCCTTCCCGAGGAGGCTCTGRAGCAGGCACCAGGGAGGAGACGTGCGAGGGGAGCTGCCCCTTTCTCAGCACATCCCTGAGGCGCGGCAAAGCAAGCGGATTCTCCCGGCACCACCCCGATGGCAGCGCGGCAGGCAGCGAGTGCGAGGGAGAGGCAGGGCGGAGGGTGGGCAGAGAAGGAGGAGCAGAGGGAGGTGCAGCCGCGCKCCCCCCTGCCCGCCCCGTGGTGGGGGTTGCAGCGGGAAGGTCTCCAGCGCCCACCTCYGTGCTCCTTCCAGGAAGACGAAGTTGGAGGCATCGTGAATTGAGAGCATTTGCTTTTCAGTTAGGGAAGATCCAGCAAGGATGAGGGAGCTGAGCCACCTCACTCACCTGTGGCTCTATATACCCATCACCAGCCTAGAACAGAGGCTTTAAACACCTGGAAGTGCATGTGCTGTTGCAAGTGCAATCCACCTATTGCTTGGGAAGAATTTTGAAGCCCAAGTAAAGTGCATCTTGCTGCTTCTCCCTCTACTTCTAAATCTTTGATCCTAAATAACTTCCATGAGGACATACCAGCATACCCTCAAGTACTTGCATTCCTGGCTCATTTTTATATGAGGACTGATGCTTTCCAGGATGTAATTTGGTCCTTAGTCCCATCACACAAGAGATACACCCTGCAAAAGAGGAACAGTCCAAGAAGCCCAACCCTGTTCCTGCTAGTCCCCACATCCCTCTTAGCCATTGATAATCTGTCTCAAACTGCTGCACAGTTTTCCCTTGGGAAAAGGAAAGCTGTCAGACATTCTCTATTTTGGTAGTACAATTTAGGCAGAGAGAGCCAGGACCAGCAGGATACAAAGTATTAGAACAGATGGCCCTGCAACCTTAGCCTACTAGTGCATGTGGTGTTTAAAATCCAGCAAGACCAAAGAAATAATTTCCTTACCTATTTAGGTAAATTTGCACTCTAAAGGAAAAGCAAAAACATAGTGAAGATATGCTACAGATACAAGGACTTGACTAGCTCAAAATACCTTGCATTCCTTATCCTGGGTAGGGAGTTGCTGGTCCTTTTGGGACAATGCTAAACATGTAGCTGATAGGTTCCTCCATCAGCCTTAGTATTTTTCCACAGTTTTGTCAACTTCCATTTGGTTCACCTTCCAACACTTTTAATCAACTAGGTGTTCAGCACTATATGCACTGCAARACAGAACCCAAGTTTAGCAATGATATTTTATTAGGAAGTAGCTCCTAACAAACAATATAATGAAAGAGCACATATTCTGTTTATTACACTTATTTCCACAAAGAATTTCAACTATTTCAAATTCTGTATATTATTTCCTGAAGGATGTTTCATCCAGAATAATATACAAATGTCTTATCTAGAAGATAAAAGCCATCTCAGAAAACCATGAATGGAACAGTTCAAAACCCTACTAWATATAAAAAGGTGTTTTATAACCCATTATTCAGCCAATTCTCAAGTACCAATCACAATATAATACAAAAAAACAATTTCAGTTTCAAGACTTTTTTTAATGCTTAACAATTAAAGAAATAGGAAAAAAGATAACACTACTTTGAAAAAACTTGACTATATCAGAAATAAACCTAGTACAACTTCAAGTAACAAAATAGTTCTAGGCTGATTTCTAAAACAAAACCTATTACAAGAAAAATATTTATACTTTTAAATGGGAACACAGTTTTATCAGAAAGTGATCCACCATCTCTTAAAAGGAACAGTACAACAACACAAATTACTCAAACAAAAATCAAAATTCTTTTAGGTACTATAAATAACACTGCACTTCCAGCACAAAATCACTAACACCAAGTTTAAACACAATCTTAGCACCACCAGCTTAACATATTATATAAGTTGCATCTAACTTAGAAACTAGCACATCTTCCTCATTTAGTTAAATACATATAGATGCAAATAAAGTCTTAGTGCTGTTATTTATCTTAAGTGATCTCACAACAGTAAAAGATAATGATTAAAAAAAATTTAGATATCTCCATTCAGGTATATATATAACAGATATTTATATTTAAATATTACATTAAATGAAAAAAAATTGATTAACAGAACATAAAAATTTCCATTATACCTTTCTCTCTCAACTTCACATATTTTTATACCTATTAAGTATACTCTACTATAAAAAGATACTTTAAAATCCTCCATTATAACCTCAGAAAAAAACATAGAAAAATCATATTCATTAATCCTCAGAAACAATTAAAAAAAGTCAAAATTGAAACAACCCCCCACCTCCCTTCAACCTTCTGAGGTAGCCCAGCAACTTATATACATTAGGGCTGATTCAAAGCCAGTCTTTTGTAATTCCTTACAGCTGTGTGAAACASTAGGGTCCTCAGCTTGTAACCATATGCCCTAAATTAGAATGCCTTTATAAAGAGCTAATTTTCAGGTTTTTTTTTTTGAGTTTTACCATGTGTTTTGTGTMTTTTAGTTAATATAAATGTAAAAGTAGCTTTTTTACAAGAAGGATCATCAATGTTTTAGTTCTTTGTAGTTTCTTTTTAATTTTTATAACATTTTTGTTATTGTTAAGATTTTCTAAAACAAAGGTAGGTGTTCAAAAAGCAATCAAGACTGTTAAAAACATAGGGCTAAGTTGAAGTAACCAGTTAAGAATTAAGGAAAATTCAAAGTCTTTTTTTTTGTTGTTTAAAATAATTACATTAGATGGCTTTTGGGTTAATTGAGCAGAAGCACGCACACAAARAAAATGAGACAATGTAATTAATGGGATTTTTGCTTTTCAAAGAGATAAGATATAGTGAAAAGCAGAAGTGAGTACCCTAGGAAGTTGCTCCTATGTTTCAAAGCTTTTTCCTATACAAATAATATGTTATAGCTATTTTGGGTTATATCTTCTGCATTATTAGTGTGCTTATATGTCTTCCTCGAAACCTTTTTCTGTCTGAAAAAGGAATAGTACTAGGCAAGTTTTCCCTTGGTTGCATTTAAAACTGTTGTTGTTGTTTAATAATACTTATCCTGAACAGTTACCGCAAAAATCAATTCAATACGAATAAAAGTTCCCAAGTTGATTTTGTGTTAAAGTAATTAATTAACTTAAAGGTTAGTTATCAAGTAAGTTCTTTTTAATCACTTAAAAAAACATGCTCATAGTGAGTATTTTAACATAAAACTGATGTGAATGGGCTGTTCTGAGGTGGAAAGCTTCAGATGGGAAGCTCTTAATATAGAAATAGTGGAGAATCTTCTTCTATCCTATGCACCAAGCGGAAAGCTTTTCATTATGTTTCCTAAATGTGCATCATAATGTGTTTTGCTATAGGGCTGGACTATAGTGTGTTGCATAGTACAGAGATTTCTTTGAGAACTTGAAAGACTTAAAAGAAAGTTCCCTTGAGCTACAGTGATACTATAAACATGGGAAAGGTATAGACTGATCATAGGTAAGGCTTATGATTCTACAATGGGGTTCTTGAGTGGCACCTAGTTTAAAAAAAAGATTTAATTTAATAAATAGGTTAATTGTGTGAGACTAGCAGCAATTTTCTTGTGGACATATTTTAGTGTTTCTTACTGAGTGCTTTTCTGTGTGGATTACTTCAGACATGATGGAAAATTCAGGCTGCTTGTATAGATTCCTGCTTTGCACTATYGAATTTTTATTATTTTTCTGGTTTGTGTGTGGGACTGTACTGTCTTTGGTCACATTGTATATATCAATGTGGATGAGCAATTGCTGACAAGTTTGAAACAGTTTTGATCTCAGAATTGAGTATGCCTTACCGTTTGCTTAGAGATAAGTGTGGGACTTGGTTCATTGTTTTCTTAAGAGTAAGCATGTCCTYAAGTCCTTTGGTTATAATCTAGCACTCGAGCACATGTGTTATGTCTCATTTACATGGTGTTTTTAGTCATGTTATCCAAATGATAATTAGGTAAACGTATTAAGTATCTTCATGGTCAGCTTGTAACTACTATTTTAACACTTGTAGTGTACCATTCATTAATTCAGATTTCATCTGCATCCTATGAAGCAGTTGCCGTTTCAAATTCAGTACTGTTTCAAACATATGTACTCATGAACTTTTTTAGTAGACTATTTATGTAAATATGTTACAGAGAAGGGGGCCATTTCTGGCTGGAGATTAGATTGCTGCATATCTGCTCTCTGTAGATGCTGTGTAGCTGTTAATAAGAGGCAAAAATAGAGCTGAAAATTTATTTTGAGTCCAAATGTGTGTTATCGGTCTCTTTGTACCTGTGTAGAACTTGTATATCTCAGCTGAACAACATAGTATAGACAGAAAATTTAAGTGAGATGCATCTCTACTTGTAGACCTACTTCCATTTTTTTTTTGTTGTTGTTGCTTTTGCTCTGTTTAGAATTTATCTGATTCTTTCTGGTCTTTTGGTTTCCCCCCTTGTAAATATCATTTCTCTGTACTTGTACTCTCATGTGCAGGCTAAGCAACTAGTCTGAGTCAAGTAGTTACTGCTTTCAGCTGAGGTGCCCAGAACTGCACATAGCACTGCACTGCATGTATTGTATCATGTCTGCACATTGCAGAGCAAGTGGTGCTTAGCTCCAGGGTGGATTATATGGTTTGCAAAGGAGTCTTATGGAGGTGGATTCATAAGGAATCTAACCAGGAAAGTTCTCCAATGCTCATCCAAATCTAACAGGAAGGAGGAGTTCTTTCCTAACTGTTAACCCAGGACCAAATCTGTCTGGGACTAAAAGCACTTTTAAGAAAGCTTTAGCTCACTTGAAACTGCTCAACTTGGAAATGTCATCTTTTGTTTGATTATCAATAACACTTTAAGTAGTAATCAACTGATGTGGACTGAAAGTTTAGTATTGAAGTGCAAAGCAGCATTGCCTTTTGCACTTGGGAGCTGAAGTGAGGATGTACTCAGAGCAGCAACAAGTCTAGTGCGGAAGAGGTTGTCTGGCAGTGGGCTTCTGCTTGGAAACATCCACGGTGTAGAGGAGGCAGCCCTGAGGGGGGGCTTTAAAACCACATGTTGATTGCTAATTAACATGTTTCCTGTTTCATAGCAGTTGAAAGATGGTTCTAATAGAAACCATGAATCTCCCTCACATACGCAATCTGCAAGTGATATTGGGTATAACTGAAAGAGCTGTTTTGAATGCTGGCAAAAGCAGGGTTCCTCATGCAGGATGAGGTCTGAAGTCTGGCTAGGTTGGAATTGTGCCTAAGCTAGGGGACTAGTACCAGATGTCTCTGTGGTAGGTATTAAGACCGTGTGTTCTGAAGTAGCTTGCTGCAAATGTAGGTATCTGAGGCAATTCAGGCATGGCACATTAATTACCTGGATGGCAACATTTCTCAGGAGATGCACCAGGAAGGCAGCAGCTTTAATTTAGATACCAAAGTTACTCACCAGCAATCTGTTAAAGCAAGTGTGAAATTCRGACAAAAGCATACTTCATTCTATCAAACTGTCCTCTTCTGGCAGTCTCTGAGGAGAGGTACTCATCACACAAGAAACCTAGCACTGTTCAACTAGATTATGGTTTTGCCCTTGCAGATATTTTCCAGGTATTAATAATTTGGAAGTGATAGGCATATGAGCAATCCAAGCATATGAATGTCTTTCCACAGAAATTCCCATTGTTCATATTGCTTGTGAAGATGAACTATTATTACTGATGTGACATTATGGATCATTAAACACATAGAAAAGGCATATGTAGGAGCTTTATTATGTTTTGCTGTATTACCTATTTGGTAAAACCTAGTCTTTTCTAAAAGAATGTCACATTGTTTTATTTGTGTTTCTCTGATTCTAAAGTACCAAGTTTCGAGGCCAGTAGATCACATAAATTCTGTTTGCTGGTGCAACTCATGATCAACAGCTCATGACAGGCTTAAGAGGTAGCAGCACCCTTCTTTAATAAGTGTAACTACAGAGCTGATTCAACTTCTATTAATTTTGATGTTAATCCAGAGATTTAGTCTGTGGAAAGTGAAAACAAAAGAAACACAAAGGAAAATAATTGTTTGAGAGTGTTAACAGTCTCATATTCTTGGGCTCTGTTAGTTTATTACATAGACTTGTGCAGTACTGTGGAGAGATTCTTCCAGTCTTGGTGCGGTTTCCAGCTTGCAGTCCTGTACCTATTATTTCACCARAATATTTGGACATGTATGTCATGATGAAAATAATCCATTTTTAAGGGATGTCAGTAGATATGCAGCACTGAACAGAGCACACAGTTTGCAGGGAATACTTTCAGAGCTGTTATCAAGAGGATATAGCCTTAGGCTTGATACTAGAGCAAATCAATTGTAAAAAGATTATTTTTCCTCATATTTGCGCACAAATTTCATTGTATTCATTTGATGTTCATTTAATTTAATTTGCTGTTCCATGTACAGCCTTAAGCTTAGATCTTGAAAAAAATACTAAGTCATTAACATTTAGTTACCGTGAAGCTTTGTGATTTGTTTCAATTCACATCAGTTTTTCTGGAGGATGTATGTTATGAAGCCCAGGAGGAATAAAAACATGAAAACTTCCTTTCAGTAAGGGATGAAAGGGAGATTAAACAGTTTAAGAAGGTGGGGACACCGAACAGCAACAAGGTAATAGTARTCACAGTGATGGAGAAGACAGACTCAAGTGACATTTCTATGAAATCTTAAGGGATGTGTCCAGAAAAAATTTGCAGAGTGTCAGTGAGCTACCTAAGCTGAGGTTTCCATGGGACTGCTTTTCTGAATTGAGATAGGWAATTGAGAAGGCATGAAATGCTTTGGAACAAGCATTAGGCAACTTGGGCACCTGGCTGAAGAGATGCAGGAATTGAAATCCTGGCAGCAGCTAGGAGGTGTTAGGTTTGGTAAGAATAGGCTGCAGAGCTTTAAGGTGTGCTGTGTAGGAAAAAAGAGTGAACATATATGTAAAAAGGGTGTAGCAGAAGCGTTGTGCTGGACAAAAGGTTTCTTCTGCAGATGGTTACTAGGTTATTAATAGAAAAAGACTATTTGTCTAAGCCAGAGGAGAGGCTGTCTTTACCAAAGCCAAACATGGCAGCTGACAGATGATCAGAGATTTTTCCATGCATCAAAGCTAGCAAGGTCAGAGTAATCATCTTGTGTCTCTACTATGGTAAGAGTTCAGAAGACCTGACGGTAGAATTGTTTGCTTACCAGGCAAATTTTAACATCAGTAGCCCAAATAAGATGACTCATTGTCAGACAGGGTGACTGATTCTGGATGACTGACTTAGCGCTTGGGGGCATGAAATCAGTCATCCAAAGTGGTGTTTTTTTTTTTTTTTTTTTTTTTTAAAAAAAAAGTGTCTAGATTAGGAGTTTGACTGTCAGRAACAAGCCAAAGTTCAGCTGACCCCCAAAGCACAGGGTTAGGCAGGTAGTAACATGTGCATTTTTACGTAAGTCTAGGAATTTCCCTGCTAGTCAGCTATTATTGCTATTCAGGAGTTCCTATTGAGGAATTTTTCACACATGATGATATAACTTGGTAATTTTGATAYATCTGATGTATAATTACCCAAACTGTCTTTACCAGCATTTGACTGCAGTGATCTCCTATTTCACTGGGCTATTTTGACTGTGGCTACCAGTTAAGCATCAAAGGAGATAGATTCTTTGCAGGAAAGACTAAGGAAACTGGACACCTGGCCTATTGGAGCCCCTGAGGCAGCCGGASCTTTGAGATGTATCTGCCTAGTTCTTTTCTCTGTAGAAGCTCCCTAAAGAACACCCAAAAATTCAAGAAACCAGTTATGATTTGAATAAAAGCTAGGAAAAAAACCAACTTTCTGGTGAAAGACAACCAACTAGGGAATTGAGCAGAAAAAGCTTTGCAGCCTCTTTTTTCCTTTATTATACCTTTGCAGCAAATCTTGCCTACAGACTGGCTTGCCAATTAATTCCATGTATTTCTGAGTTGCAGTAACAMCTTCTACTCCATTCCTAAGATGTTCTTTCAGGCCTATATTTTCAGTGCTTTCTCTGAATGAAGCTATTGACTCACAGACCAGGTTGTGCTGTATGACCCTGTCGTCTTTACCTTGTCTGTGTGTAGCTGGCATCTCCACAATAAGGCTGCAATCTCGTATGTCCTTCTAGAAGATCCTCCTGACCTGCTGCCTACACTACACTAGAAAGCCTCCCTCTTGAGCCTGCACTAGTAAGCAGTGTTGTGTAGTAGGAAAGTATCTGTAGAGAAAAGCCATCACAAAAAGGCTGCAGTGTCTGCCACATAGGTATTTTGGAGGAAACAAAGGTGTTCTAAGCTAGCTCTAATTTGGTCCTGTGGACAGAATATCTGCGGCTGGAATGAATGTATCTTTCAGTTTAGTTGGATGCAAAAGGGAGCGTTTGCAACATCTGAGACTGCTCTGTGGTACAAATGGCTAACTCAGCCTGAGTGGGAGGCTTGCTTCAAAAGTACTSCCTTATCCAATATAAAGTAGTCTTGTAGGTTCACTGATGCAAATCTCATCTCATACAGTTGTGAATAAAAGGAGAAATAGGTTGTCATATAGCCTAAACAAATCATTAACACTTTTATTCATAAGGGAAACACTAGCTTAGTTAGTGCATTTTGTATAAGGTCTGTTTTTTCCAGAGTTGTACAAATAARCACAACCATGGATTAGAGAGTAGGTTGATTTTTATGTTGTAGTAGTTTATATTGTTRCGTATCCCTTCACGGACTATTTTGATGATGAACTCTTCTTAACTGGCTATTATATATTTGATGTTCCTTTGCATTTATAGTTGAGAACAGTGTATTTGACACTGAATTTGGAGTAAAGCAATTTAATAAATAGCAAAATCCTTGTGGGAAAAAAACTCATATCTACTGCAGGAATTTAGGATCAATAATTAATTCTGCTTGGATTACTGGTTGCTAATGAAGGAAGTTGCTTTGAGACACTTGTCTATCCTGATACAAACCTTACTGAAAAACTTGGACTGATTTTTGTTTTGTGTTAGTGTGTTTAAGGTAGAATTGCTTAAATGAGAGGCTTTCTCTTTTGACCTGAAAAAATTCACATAAACATCTTGAAGAGCTGCTTGGTATTTGACATTTTGAATTCCTCCTGGAAAGCAGGCACATGTAACCCTTCATGTAATATTTGATTTCTAGTATCATTTTTCAGTTAATAGTTGGAATGGCAATGATTGTGGAAGAGGGAGGYACTTGAAAAGAACAAGTTGCATGTTAGCTATACATACTGATTGCACCAGTAGAAATTCTCTTCTAGGGAAAATTCTCACTGAACTTGATTCATTTTGCCTGACTAGAATTCAGTACATAAAAATTGAACAGAAGATAGCAAAAGGTCATATCCTGCAGAGTCTTAAATCTTTGGAAAAAAGTTAATCAATTTAAATTACTTGATCAATTTTACTATCTCAGTTAGAAATATAATGTCTTGTTCTTCATGTCCCACTTTGGGAGGCAAGTACTTGCTTTAAAAACAGATTGAAGATAGTGCTGACAAAATATAACAAAGATAGCTAATGCAGTGACACAGCACAACAGCTTATGAATTGAACCCAGGGAGGAATGTAGGTCAAACTCCTAATGGGAACTGCAGTTCACATGTTTGGAAGGAAGCCTACGAGATGGCAAACAAGRCTATAAGATGGTTTTGCTGTAATGTAAAACATGGAGCAAATCTTAAACAGGAGCAAGCAAGCTCAAGTCTTTGCCTCATGTGGTGTGTCTCATCATGCTGCAGTGATATAGGCTACCTCAGCTTTGCACTAGCTAAATCTGCAAATACAGAATGCCTTTGGATGTGTATGCTGGATACAGCAGGCCATTATGTACTGCTCCCCCACACCTGCTGCGAGCAACAGTGAGGTGGAAAGCTTGGCCATGCCGCAGGCACTATATTGCAGATTCTGTACATTGACTTAATTTGTCATATGTGTGTTAAAAWGCCTGGGAGTGGTTCAATGTGATAAGACAGGTGAACCTTTCATTCAAGTRTTCCTATATTCTGTATCCTACAATGACCACCTGCATGGCTCCAGACAGACTGTAGTCTGCCACTCTAGGCTTGCATATTATGTTGCACAGCAACAGCAACCATCCCAAAGTACAGCCATCTATTTATGCCTATGTCTCACAAATTTAACACTCTTAGGAGTGATTGAAACTGAGCAAATGTTGCTGGCAACAGCAAACCCTCAGTGAAGCAGAACATGTAGAAATTGAAGATGGGCTCTTAGGGAAAATTTTATTTTTGAGCATGGCGAGTATAGCTTATGTGCGATTGTAAGCAGTATCTTAGGCCCCTGCAYGGCATATGACTGTAAAATCTACTGCTAAGTTCAGGTAGATTGAAACGCCAATAAGTCCTCATTTAATTTTACTGTGGCTCTTAATTTGTTAAGCCTGTATTTCCCAGCAGACCACACATTTTATAGAACCCTAGAACTGGCCATGCAACCAGGCAGAGAGGAACATGTTTTCTTATGTTTTGTTTGAGTTTTGATTGTCAGTGCATGTCATGAACAGCAAGTCCTTTTTACAAGGAGTAGCCTCCTGAAGTGCTTCTTCCAGGACCTGGACATGGCCTCAAAGAGAACTAGTTGGGGCGAGGCTTGTGCTAGGCTAGAAAAAACACTGATTTTTCTCTCCTTTTGGGTACAGATGTGCTACCACTTTTTTCTATCTAAGTCATAGATGAGATTGCTTGAATTTGCCATTAGTCTGTTATACTCTAACTGTTTGAGGGGGGAAAAAAACCCCACACTTTTTGTGCCAAGTAGGTAAATTCTTTTTAGTTAAAGTTTAGAGAGTCAAATGGAAATTCTTAGCGCAGGTAAAATGATGCTTATGTAATTGGAACTATACAGTCAAAAGGATATATACTTCCTCCTACCTATCCCGTTCTGAGGTCCTTGCACTCTTTTCTGGATCTGAAGGTTGATGGCTCATGCAGGCAGCACGTTCACTCCAGGAGGTGTGGGATGGTAACGTTGAATCTGTTTTCTCTAGTATCTTCTTGAGGTCAATTTAGTGTTTGTTAAGAGGGTCTACATGTGACACTTTCTGCCTTGCTCTGTGATACCATGTTAAAATTGTTTGTGTTGTTACCTACATTGCATAATAATTGGTTCTCCCTTGTTAGCAGAACTGTCTGTAGCCAGCTCCCAAGGTTGCTGTCTTTTCATGACAAATAACTGACCATTCTTGACTTGTTCTTAGGCCCCCAATATAATCCTGTGTCTGTGCTTTCAAAGCCCCTGCTCTCATCCTGTGCTCTTTTGTGCTTTGTCTTTCTTTTGAAGGTTGTGGATAGTACATCCTGCAYGTAACTGCTTGCTATTGCTGCAGGTTAGTTACAGATAACAGATTACATCAYGCACTTGTACAAAGCTAAGCAAAAACTAAGACAAGGTCAGAAAACAGTTACCTGATTGTATAATTGCTGTTACAACCATGCAAGGCAAATGAAAGCTTTAGAAAGGTGTCTAGCCAGTTGCAAGCAATGACAATGCCACATTTACTGAGCTACAAGGCTACAGCTGTGTGCACCATTGAGTGCAAAGAAAGTATTTCAGCCAGCTCTAGTGCTTATTGGTACACAGAGAAAAACATCTAGTTCACCTCCTCGGAACAAGAAAACCTCCTTATTCTGAATATAAGTAAGAGCTAGGGAAGAAGGAAATAACCAGTCCCCAAAGAATGCAGAACTCTKTAGTTCTCCAGGACCCAAGAGATATTTGCACATGTAGTAGTATTAACTGGAGAAAGAAATTCTACATGTTGTGATAGAACAAGAGATAGCTCTACTAAAATTAGATATGAACTGCCTAAGTTAATGTACAAAAGTAAACAGGCCTCCTCTACGAGTGATTTTTTTTTCACTGTGGTGGAGTATGCAAATCTCTAGGGCCTCCTCTTAGGCCAAAAGGCAACTGGTCAAAATAAGTGATGGCTTTTTTATTTCTCAGTCTCTGAGAGATCTTAGTGCTTATGGGTCAAGAATATTGCTCCCAATGAAATCCCACAGTCTTCTGTTAGACAATCTGTTCTCCCTGGAAAGGGAAATGGATTAAGCTTTAGTCTGGAAGAGCAAGTGAGGTCTTTGTCATTACTAATTTTTCTGTGATTCCAAAATCATCCCATCCCCAAATTGCTTCAGCTTGGGCACTCTAGTGGGCTGCTTCCAAAGCCCCTCTGCTATAGCTGCACAAAATGTGCATAATGCAATTGCCCAGTGCTTGGAACACATCTTTCCCTTTTTCTTTTGTCTGAATTTTAGGCATTGTTTTGCCTGAACAAATCTTACTGTCTTATTGCAAGCATCTGCGAGCCTGCCTGATCTGCTGCACTCCTAGAAGAAAGATCAAGAGGTGCTTCTTGCCCTCAGTTGCTGTATCTCCTGGAGGAGCATCTTGCTAGGTGACATCCTGAGGTATCAGATGCTCAAGTGCAAAAACAGTTGGAAGCACATGTGAACTTGCAGCTACACATGATAAAACATGAGGTTCAGTTTGTCTCGGTCTGTTTTTAGGAAAGCTAATAGAAAGGGGGAGAGAAGGGTTCTCCAAGAAGATATGAAAAATGAACTCTTTGATTTCCTAGGCAGAGCAGTTTTATGTTTGCTGAAGGACTTTTTGTGAGAGTGAGGGTTTGAAAGATTTCTCTCAGTCAAATTCTTGTTTTTCCCTTTGTTTCTATTTCATCTTTTCAGCATTAGTAAATGTTGTGGGGATTCAAAAAAGACAATTGCCTTTTTAATTGAAGAACCCCCCCAACTTTTGGTTTACATGTTTTATGTTTTTTACTCTTTAATATGAATCCTCTTAGTAGATTTTTTGTTATGGTCCTGGAACACACTCTGTTCTGAACAAAATGGAGAAACCACAATGGGATGTAAAAGATTGTTTCTAGTATTAGTACAAGATTTTCCAGCACATGTATTGGTAATCTGTTGCTGGTGGCCATTGCTGCTTGTAGTTGCTTCCTTTGACAGTCTAACCTTCAGTTTTCTACTTAGTGATGCAGTTAAGGGAGACAACTTTGAGGTCCAGACATTGATATGGTGCTTGGTGTCATGACGGGTACACATGAACTACACTGATGTGGATTCAGTGCTTGCTCCAAGAGCTCGTGATTTTTTAAGTTAGGCTTCTTCACTCTCCAGTCTAACTCTAAACTGCCAGCTGCAGCAACTACTGTACCGTGCATTAGTCAGTTCTGCGTTTTTTTCATTCCTAGGAATAAAATAGTTACTGCAAAAAAAGTATACTTGTTCAAAGTTGAATTATACACAGAGGCTCCTTTTGCCTTCCTTTTTGTTTTCCTTCCAAGGACATGTCAAGATGATAGACGATTTTTTAGGAACAAAATTAATGGTGTGGGCCAGAGAAAATTTAGACCTCTGTTTTCCCTATGCTTAGAAAAGCTACTCCAAACAGGAGTTAAGATATAGTCATAGAGCTTGGAATTACATCCTCCTCCCTGCAAAATGAGAAGAGAGATTATATGAGCTTCACATGTTACATGTTTCTGGGTAAACACAACACAATTGTATGTACTTCTAGCAATCCACACAGTGACAGAAGGTGAGATTTGACAACTGTAAGCTCAGAGGCTTCAAAGGATACTTTGGACACTTACATCGGCTACAATGAAGAGTTGGTTTAAATCTGTTAGGAATTACGTTTTGACAAAATAAGGCTGTAATGTTAGGCTTTGCCTGTGGCTATCATTCTTCTTATGACTGATGAAAATTAAGATCTCACTATCTGTATGAAGGTAGTGGTTGCCCTACTGTCAGACACTGAATCTTTCAGAAACATAGATCCTTGTGTATCTATGTAGAGAAGAAGGAAGAACATGATGCATTCTATAAAAGAAACTCAGCAGTTGAAATTGACATCTGTTAGAAATAAGCTTTAGCCAGCCATTTCACATGATACTCATCTCCTCTGCTGGCCTTCAGAACCCTTCTTTCTTCTACCAGCCCTGAATATATAAAATCTTGTTCTCAGATTAGCCTGACAAAACTACTGTTACAGGTCTGCTCTAATCTTGAGAGGACCACTGTACCTTAAACCAGTTGTGCTCCTAGCCTCAGAGACTTTTGTTCAGAAACACCGGGCAAATCTCATTTCTTTTTCTGAGGAAAATAGAACTTTTTTATCGAATCAAACCTTGTTTGGTGACTGGAGAGTAACAAATGTGTTGCTGTGCAGTTCATTTGCCTAGTGTAGGAATAATTTAGTCATGTGCAATAAGAATTGGGTAAATTTGCAAGCACAACAGCAAAAATAAGGAGACTGAACACATTTAAATTTATTTGTACTGAAATATCTGGAGCTGGGTTACCATTGTTACTTTTASACCTCGGTCTCACTAAAGCTTTTAAAATGCCCCAAGCAGTTTCACAGTAGGCCATATCCCATTTCATAACAAAAGACCTTAATACTTACCTGTATTCTTGCAATTGCAATATTAATTAGTGCTGAAAAACTGAAAATAAGCAGTTGGGTGTAAAATGAAGAAAACAAAATGGATCTACAGGTGCTGCAAAGAAGATAAAAGCAGAGAAACCTACAAAACCATGATCAGAACTGTTACAGTATAAGACTATAATAGAATTTGTATAGAAATGTTTTTATTTGATCATATTCATTAAGATTTGTTTTTTTATATCTTACACAATGTTCTTTCTGTTTATAGTATTAAAAAAGGTTCAGGTTCTCTTAGAAAGCTGTAGTCAGGCAACTTGAACCTTTTTTTTTTTTTTTAAGAACTACCCTGTGGCCCTTGTCCCTGTAAGAAGTGGAGGCTCTCACTCCAGACTGAGATGCTTAAAGGAAAAAATAGATGTATTTTTACATGAAAAGTGATGAAGGAGGTGCTTGTAGAACACCAGACCTGTGTGTTTGCTATGGAAACAGCAGTTAAAAGAAACAGTGATGAGTAGGATATAAAAGATCATTTGAGTCTGATTATTCTACCATGCTGACAGCAGACATTGCCAACTGTAGGTTGTTCTTTATGCAGTTTGATAGACTTTGCACTTGTATTAGCAGGGTACTTATGACTTGCTGCTGCTTGTTATTTTGCCATGTCCTAGATGTTTCTTTCTTTCCTTATATTCAAGGACCTATAAGGACTGACTTGGTGAAAAGGGCTCTTGCCTGACACTGGCCTCTCAACTCATTTTTGTAAGGCTAGCAGTAGTCCTGATGCACATTGCATTTCTCTAACTTTACCTTCTTGTTTTGTTCCATCTGGATACAGGCATGTGGTGATGAAAGAGGGAYATTCGCACACTTGGATGTTCCCTGGAGACAAAGCAACCTGGGTCTTATTCTGATGTTCTGCTTTTTGAATGTTTCCTGTTTATCTTAAAAAGGTTGAAAGCAATATCAGGTACTCAGAAAACTTAATTTAGCTTGTAGATAGAAATTTTAGCATGGAGTTGCCTTTCTAGAACCATTAGTTCTTAATCAGCATCTCTGATATTTGCCTCTCTGCAACATCTTTGCACGGTGTCTCTTCAGTCACCTCTCACTTCATTATGCTGTTCTTTGTTGCTACTGAAGTTATAGTGACAATTTCTCCCCTTTCCCTATTGATGTGATCAAAAACACAGCTAAATCAAGTGACTATTTTTGACAAAGCCAAGACAAACACAAGCTGAAAGCACCAGACTGCAAAACAAAGATGATTAACAATCTGGAGGAATTAGCAGCATTTGATGTCCTGCCCATAATAAATAGGCCATGTGCTTTAGCTGCTTCCAGTGTTAGATAAATGGTCTTCTAGCCATTTGTAGCACTGCTGTTCCAGAGGACTCACTGAATACTCTTATGGACCCATCTTTACTTGTGTGCAAGCAGCCCAGCAGATTGGAATGCATGCTACCAACAGAGGTATTTCTTAATGCTCTAGCCTGTCACAGCTCTGGCTTCCTTCTCCTTTGCCCAGTGTATTACTGATGCAGTATACAAGGAAATCAGTTAGTATGCTTATCTCCAGCAGCACCTGTTTGTTCYTAGCACTATTGCTAAACAAAGCTTTGTCACTAGCAGAGATGCATGGTAATTTCATGCTATCAGATAGATGAAATGTCCATCCAGTAAATTTGTTCTTCAGAAATGCTTAGTTAGTCCCTAGCCTGCCACACACTCCTGAATTAAATATAGGGAAGGTAGTGTTGCCAAGCCCCTTCTAGTAATGGATTTGTAGAATTTATAATTGACTTCCTTCACTCTCTCTAATGATTTCAAGGCAGTGGAATGTTTCTGTCTCCATTCCAGATAAACTTTCCCTAAGCTTAAACTGTCCTGTAGCTATGTCCCCTTGTAGAGGTTATGATGCTCTAAGAGCACTGTCTCATCAGGGGTAGGAGGCAGTGCAGGGAGGGAAATGGTCAAGGGTCAAGCTCAACACCAGCTAGTTTTGCTGCTCATGTTCCAGGAAAATCCTAGAGTTGTTAGATTTATTTCCATATATGAACCACTCYAGGAAAGGAACCCTTAGAAAGTCCCCCCTTTTTAAAGCATCAGAAAGAAAAGAAGAAAGCCAAGTAGCTAGTCTAGTGGACCAACTCAGTTCAGTGTTTGTGTGCCAAGACAAGAGAGAGACACATTCCTTCAGCAGTAGGCACGGGAAAGGAATAAAACATAATTTAGTAGCAGCTCTCCCAAATAGAAACTTGTATTTTGATCCATAATGGATTTAGAAGTCTGCAGGTGAACCGTATGTCTAAAATGCCATTACAGAAAATGGGAATTAAAGGTAATCCAGTTGCTTCTGTATAAACTTATAAGATCACTGGAAACGCCCCCAAATGTCTTGCCACCAGCTGTTCGAGAGAGGCACACATTTCCCAAATACCATCTCTGTCAGACCTGTGTCAAAGTCTTTTCAGTCTTGGGGATCACAGATGGACTGCTGCACTGGCATGCAGTTCCAAGGCAAGTTCAGGACTTGATTCCAGTGTTTGTCAAGGAGCAGCATTCAAAATGCTTTGAGCTTTCAGAGCAATGCTGTAGGCATAAGCTGCAGCATTAAAACCAGATGAAGACGTGCATTCACAAGCATGAGGTATAACAATGAATGCAGTGAGAATCTCTTCCTCAACATTTCCTTCTTTGTGGTACCAGAGTACTTAAGCAGTTCAAGTAAAACTGAAGAGGCAGTGAGTCTCTAACTTGATAAATCATGACAGCTTTTTCAGGTCCTTTTTCAATAACCAAGCCGTAAGCATAAAATATCCAAAGGCCCTATGTGACAAGTCACTTGATTGTACATGTACATATGAAAGGAAAATTACCTAATGATTTCATTTTGATCTCTAAGGATTACTTCATGGTAGATACTTTTCCACATATCTGTTGTGCCATTAATCTTTATCCTGTAGCTTCTGCAGAAATTCCTTTTTTCCTCCCACACAGGTTGCCAGGCTTCTCTTCTCCAAGGGGTCGTAGGTTGCATGAAAATCGACAGAAACAGGAAACTCAGCTTCCTCCTCCAATTTTGAAACACCAAAACCTGTTTCCTTTCTACAAAACAAAATCCAGCAGGGCATTCTGTGGGTAGGCTCACTGTGTGAGCAGCTGCTCAGGAGAGGGAAGGAGAGGCAAGGCCCTTGCTGAGGGAATACATGCAAGGTACCTGGTAAGCCTTACAAACCAGCAGGATGAAGGAGATAATTTTACTGCTTCTCTTTCAGCTACAGAGTGGCAGTGGTCAAGCTAATCCTGCACGCAAGCTCTGGGTCACAGCTCTGCGTGGTGAAACCCAAACAAGTCCCTCAGACTTGACTCTGCTTCCTACTGCAGCGCACAGCTCTGTAAACCCAGGTACAATTGTGGGCTCTACCCCTTCTGAGATCCAGGCTGCTAAAGGAAGTATGCTACAGGAAGTCACTTCTGCACCTTTGGGCAAAACCCATGAGCAGACAGCAGTGAAGAATATCACCAGTCCTACAACCTCTACTCTTGCAAGCCGTTGGACTACACGCAGTGACAGTGACCCTGATGAGGGTGATATGGGCAGCTGGTCTAACAGCAATGGAGCATCTCGCCAGAGTGATCCCAGAGAGACCCTGCTCTTGCAGGAGATTGAGAGCCAGGATTCAGCTACAGGCAACAGAGCACTCAAACAGTCAGCCCGCAGTGCTGACGCCACCAGCACCCAGAAGGATGCCAGCCTCAAAGCATCTGGCTTTGAAACTACCAGAGGAAAGTAAGCTATCTTTTTTTTTTTTTCCTCTTACATACTACTGAGAAACACTACTGTTTTCCCTAGGTAAGTAATTGGTAAAACTCTTAGTAAGTTCAGTAAAACTGGTTTCTGATCTTAAGGAAGACCAGTTAATACAGTAACAAAATGAAGGGACCAGATGTGCAAGATTTACTGAGCTTAGTATCTTTAGTTATGTCTTTTGCCATGAATAGTATTTCACTGAAATTAATTTTCAGAAAAACTATGAATGTGCAGATATATTTTAGGCCTTGTATACATGATATAAATATATAAAGTAGAATAAAAAGTCTTTGCTGAATAAGCTTTTGTATTTTACGTATTGCAATGGTATTTACTTGTGTTTGGAGAGAAGCAAAATTCTTGTATTTAACATCTTGTTTCATGAGTGATTGAAAAACAACCAGTTATGCAATGTGCATAAGGGTCTTTCTTTGCTTGAGTTCATTTAACAAGTTATCAATAAAGCTAGGGTTAGATGCTGAAACTAGTTGTGTGCAACAGGGAACCCAGCATGGCACACTGCTCATCCTCATGATCTTTGTCAAAGTGTTAGGCTGCATACCCTCTCCATGGCCACTTTCTACAGTTCTACTAGATCTGCAATGCAGAAGTGCTTTCAAGTGATATAAGGTAATGGCTTAATGTGACTCRAGCTATTCTTCCTGTTTTGCCACTGACCTAAGCTAACTGAAGTAAATCACTTAACTATTCTTTCACCCTTTTTCTGTGAACCAGACCTGGTGAAATAATAGTCTTGTGACTTTTTGGCAGCAAATTGATGAAAATATGCACATCTGCTGTGCTCAATATTCTTGATCACTTTTGTGACACACCTGAGAAGTTAGTCCCAAAGAACTATGCATAAGTGGTTTTTATCATGGTATTGTCAACACACAATCTATTTTCAGGATGTTTTGTGGTTTTGTGTTTTTAATTTTGCATCTTTATTGCAAATAGACTGAACATGAAGCTATAAAACTTCCCATAAAGATCCACTGCTTTCTTGGAGCTTTGCTCATTTAATGCCCAAGAGCAGAATGAATGAGTCAATAGCAGAGTTCATAGCTGTAAAGTGTACTAACTCCGAGGATATTTGGAAGTACAGTTTGTTTTTATTTTGCACTGAGATGAYTTTGTGGTTATAATCTGCATGTTAACCTGAATTTCCTGGTGTTCTTGTAGGAATGGCATGGCTAATTTTTTATGGCAGCCCATTGTGCTACCATGTGTGTAGAGATGCTGATGTCAAAAGGTTTCACATAGTTGGAAGACTAGAGAGTTCAGGGACAGATGAGAGAGAAAGAAGGATAATTTTTTTGGTCTAATATATGTAAAAGTTTCAAAAAGTAAAACATGTTCCTTAGAATAACTCGATTTCCAGGGCTACCATATTGCCCGCAAGGTAAAATATATGTCCATTGTACAAACTTAATTACCCAAATATCCTCTTTCTGATAGATCTCATGGACCCTAGGACAAGATTAAAAAAAAACTTCTTCTGGGTCTCTTAAATTCCTTCTTTTTTTGGTAAAATTACTGAGAAGATCATCTAAGAGTGTTTTAAAAATACAGATTTAGAGAATCTTGATCTGAAATACATATTTGAAATATATTTCCAAAAATATTTTCCAATCGCATTCACTCACTGTTACAACAATTAGGTAAAGGTTCCACTCAAAAGCTATGTATATAGACCACTATAAAAAGATAAATTAAAAACATGAAGAATTAAGGAGCAAGATGGGTGAGAGTGGGCCAGGTAAGACTAGTAAGGGCAACCCAAGTCCCTTAATTTCCTGTTTCATTTCAGTAATACTGAAGAAACTGAGAATTAGAATTGTCAAAAAAAAAAAAAAAGGCTGAAAAATATTTGGAAAAGAAAACCCTAAATCTTCATTTTAAAAGTTTGTCTCAGACTGGCTTTTCAGGTACTAGGAGTCTTTCTGGGGGCAGGGAGGAAGAGAGAGTGCAACAGGCAGCAGTCTTAGTATAGGTTGTAGGCGTATCAGACTCTGGCTTGTAAATTCTGCTGTGCCATATAATATTTCAGTACTTTATGTGCTAACTAGTAGGCATATTCATATCTCCAAAAACAGTCAGGGTACCTTGATTCTTTGCTGCAATGAAAAAGTAGTTTGAAATCTTATTTGGCAGTAAATTAGAAGAATTTTATAGGTAAGCTTAGAAAAGGTATGCAAATTTAGCTGCTTCAGCTGAGACATTCATTTAAATAATTTGTCAGCAAAATAGCATAAGAGGTATTAAAACCATCTCAGCAGAGTGGTGTGTCTGATTAGGCATTTCACTTTCTGGGGGACCCCGTACCCAAGGCTTTATAAGGATGGGAAAAGCAGTGATAGCTTTGTACAGTCAAATCAGACTGTTTTCAGTAGCATAGGAAACACAGAACTAGGAAAAACAAACAAGCAAACAAACAACCAGCAACATATCTCCATCCACAGCATTTGTGACATGGTAGCAAGATACTTCAAAATCTTGTAGTGTCTTTTCTCCCAGGCTCCTCAGAGTTTGGATCTTTACTTTTCCTCTGATCAGATTCAGATAAGGCATCACTATGTTGACTATTTCTTTCCTAAATGCACAGAATTTTAATGAAAATAACAAAACTTTTCTTTCTTCTTGTTAGACTAACTACTGTGTTACTATCAAGCTCATGTGTGCTCATGCCCTTTTTTGGTGCACCATGGGAGCAGTGAGGATTAAGAGCAGACTGTTTTCCTTTTTTGTTAATTTGTCTCCATCCTGTTGTATAGATCGGGATTATGGTAGCAAACTAGACTCTGTTAGGATGTTAAGTGTTATATCTTTGCCACATTTTCTTTAGGATACACCAGAATCATCTCAAATTTGCACACCGAATTAATGTTTTAGAAAACTGATTCTCTAAATCCTAGAATAGGTGTGTCCAGGAAAAGAACAGTAGCCATGTATTCCCATATGTTTTGCAAAGGCTTTAATTATGTTGCTTGCTAATGGAAAAATGCAAGTGACTTAAAACAATTTTCTAGTGCTGAATTCAAAAGCATGTGTTGTGTATTACACTTCTGCTAAGTAACACCAGAGGTACAAGGAAAAAGTCTGCCGGAGGATCACCTTGAATTTCATGGACTGTTGCTCAGATTTTTTATTTTGAAGAAACCCACAGAAATTAATCAATGACAGAGTAAAGATCCAGCTCTAAGTGGTGAATTAGGTACAAAGCAACTGGCAAGGCAATTTAACTATATAAGGGAGCTAAATAAGAGGAGAGGCCCAAAGCAACACTATTAAACAGGGATTTAAAAGAGGGACATTCATCTTTGGAGTTGGTGTGTTTTTTWTCTAATATTGTCAATATTTTCAAAAATTGTAAATGATTCCTACTGGATCGCAATTTTTTGTGTAGAAAAGGGCTAAAACAGGAAAAAACTGTCACCTAAGAGGCAGTGTCTGTAAAACAAGAACAGGATGAGCTTAATGAATTTTGTCCTGTTAATCAATCAGATGATTGGAAGAAATTTATATTCCAGAAGTAAAATCTTGGATTACAGAAACTTTTAAAAACAATTTGGATTTTAAAATGTGTACTAGATCCTTCTCAAAAGAGCTTAATGGATTTATTTTCAAAATGTAAATTCCATCTGTGAGAAATTGTGATTTTTTTTTTTTTGAGGGACTCAGTGAAATACGGTCTAAAAGAAACTACTTTTTTTAATGCTAAAATATATTGGTGAAATGCTGGTTAAGTGGAGATTGTTAATTGATATGTCAGGGCAGGACATTTACATTAGTCACAATAGTAAATAAAATTTGGATGAGACAAAGAGGCCCTTCACAGTCCAAGGTTCCAGGGCTGTGCATTACAAAAACCGGAAATGAGTGATGAGAGTAGAATTTGTGTTTTGGAATAGGCAGGACAAAGTGTCAGGACCCTGAATCCTGGGGGGGGGGG
>PTEX01000036.1:2534762-2609825 GCA_003342815.1 Eudromia elegans | reverse complement strand
AAAAAAAAAAAAAAAAACAAAAAACAAAAAACAAAAACCCAGTCTAACTTCTCATACCTGATACAACCATATCAACAAGTAAGCTGTTACGAGTGCTGGAAACATATCCTTAACACATTTTATTTCACTTCATTTCATTTCAAGTCAAAAGCACTTAGCAGAAATTGTCCATTTTTTTTTCCATTCTGTTCAGCACAGAACAGATTTCTCAATTTCAGTTTTGCTCATGGGCAGTTGGTAGACAGCGTTGGTTAATTTTTGTTTCAGCTGAGGCTGGTAGAATTTGTGTATCAGATGAAAGGAAACAGAGCAGTGAACAGAAAAGTAATGAATTCTGGTTCAAGTTTACAATTTCAGTTAAGTAGTGCTTATATTTTAGAAAGATGCATGATATTCATTTACAAATACACAATCTGCCATATCACAAGTATCAGACACAAGTGACCTTAGGGACTTGTTGGAGTTGTTGAAACTGAAATCTGGTCTTTAGCACAATAACAAATAGCTTCTCAGGGTGCTTTCTGTCCCATTAATTTGTGTATTTATGTTATGCCGAGCAACATTGTCTCTCCTCATCAGAACTTTAAATTTTAAAGGATTTTAAAGCAAACTGAAAACATGTATTTTTAAATTAATCACAGTAATATACTTTGATACAACCTAAATTCAGGGCCTTACTCATTCTGTGTTTATATGCTGTTCCTTGCCTAGCAGTCTCAGATTGGGGATGACCCTACCTTTAAAATGTGGAACTCTCTCTGGCTTATCACAGTTGTGGATTTCTGCCACACCATGTCAGTGTGTGTTTTTATTTAATAGCACATTTTAACTACTATATTCAGAAGAACAATTGTATCATTGAGTATATATTTATATATAAGCAAGGATCAAAGTGTCACAGCACCGTAAGTTCATTCAGGTTGGAAGGGACTTTGACAGTTTTCTGCTCCAAGCTCCTGCTCACAGGGGCTAGCTGAGAGGTCAGACCAGGTTGCTCAGGGCTTGGTACAGCCACATCTTGTAAAGCTCTAAGGACAGAGACTTCAGAGCCGTTCTGGGTCCCTGCTGAAGCCTGATGGTGCTCAGGGAAGAACAGAGTTTCCTTACAGCTGGTCTGATCCTCTCTAGCATCACGTTGTTGATTGTGTCTGGTGCTCTGCTGTAAGGAGCCTGGCTCCAGCTTCTGCAGCTCTCCTCAGGGGGACRTAGGATGCTGCAAGGTGCGCCCAGAGCAGACCTGCTCTGGCCCCTTAGCCTCTCCTTGCAGGGCTGCTCCCTTCTCTGGGCCCTTCCATACCTTTCCTTGAGTCTCTATGCCTAGGCACAAAGGATGGTATAAAAAGAAAGCAAGTAGAGAATTTGTCTCTCATAAACAGCTCTATGAAATAGCCACCYGCTGTGCCAAGTCATGTCCTGGTTTAACAGAAGCTTGAGGGCTGGCTCCATTTGGATTCCTTTAGCTGTTCCGTCGTCCAGTGTTGATGATGCAGTGATGCCCAGCTGCGCTGATGCGATATAGCTCCTATTAAGAGACARGTAATCTCATTTACCTGTGGATAAAAATAACCTGGTTTCCGAGGTAGTATAAAAAGGGCACACCAAAGCCTGTACCCTTTGTGTTTTGGCTGCTGCGGGTGTCTGTTCCGTGTGCTGTTAGGGCCATGTATGGCGTGTCATCGAAAGTGTCCAAGCAGAGGGAAGTGACTGCGCGCGGCGGTGCTCCGTGCGCTGCAGGGACAGGTCTTGTGCGCATTTCTTCCTTGGCAGCGCTCTCGAAGAGGCGTTTGCAGGGGAGACCCGCCCTGGAGGCGCCCGCTGCTGCCCGGGGGCCGCCGCTCTCCGCCGCACCCTGGGGAGCGGCCCGTGCGCGGGCAGGCGGCGCCACCTGCCGGCGCGGCTGGGCGCGGCGCGAGCTCCCGCTCCCGTTCCCGCCTGCGGAGGCGCCCGGCCCCGCGCGCGCCGCTGCCGCAGGAGCTACGGGGAGCCGAGGAGCCGGCAGGTGCTGCTCCCTGCAAGGAGATGCTTCGAGAGCTCAAAAATGTTGCCCACCATTCATTGGCGTGCCGTTGTGTCATGACATCACTGTGAATCACTTACCAGCCGAACCCAGGGAAACAAGCCAATAATTTTCCTTTCACATTCATATATGKTTTTTTTCCAAGTGAGGGAAATGAATTATTAGTTCATACTCATGTAGGCTGGGCAATTGGCTTGTCACTGGGTAGGACACACCATGTTCAGCAGTTCTGATTTGCAATTGCCTTGAAACCGCTTTCATTTCACTGACAACAACAGAAACGAAGAAATGCTTCATTGGAGTCTCTTATTTGTGGAAAAGGAAAGAGGAGTAGTGTAAGTAGAAGAGAAGCAACCTTGCACAGTAGAGCATTAACACAAGGTTTGAAAAAGCCATATAGCATATGTAGGATCCTGAAACCCATATGGAGCCTTCAAAGCTTCTAATGAAACCTCATTACAACCTCCAGGACTCTGGCCTGCTGAGACAGCAGTGCATTTTAGTTGCAAGGGAAACACGCGGCACTAGCTGCTAAGTCCTGCTTCTCATATGTGGTCAAACTATGTTTGATATGGAAATGAGGCAGCCACACTTAGCCTCAAGCTGAGAGTACCATAAATGAAGAGGCTATTTTAAATGTTTGAAGACTCAGAGTTAGTGTTGCTCTGTTTTGCTGTCAGTGATTTTCCCTGGCCAGTACATGCAAGGGAAGGATGAAATCTATCCCGTGGGCTTTATGCCATTCAGCAACTTGCACTGCTTTCTGCAAAGTAGAGAACGCTGCTGCATTTTGTGAGGATTTTGTTTTGTTTTTAGATACTGCTTTCCGGATTGAAATCACACTCAATGCATAAGAAACAACAGGCCCCTGCAGCTCTCAACAAAATCTACATGTTAGCAGCCCGTGTTGTTTATCTGAAATGTATTATTCCATGAATGATAAAGAGGATTTTCAGGTTTAAATTCCTGTTATGCTAAACAGTTGTCTTGTGTTCTGCCTTTGCGTTAACAGAGCCTGTCATAGTCCTTCCGCCACGCTTCATCTTCTATTTTCAAATCTACTTTTTTTCAGACAATTTGATTTCAAAATTATATTTACATTCTTAACATCTCTTAATGAGCTTATTTCATTGGTAGCACAAACCTAATTATGAATCACACCAGGGGCTCTTTTGCCGTGGATGTTTTCTCCAATTTAGTGTGATCAAAGGRTGCCAGCCCATGAGAGAACCACAGCTTCAGACACTGCACTGATGTAGCTTGAGAATGAGTTAACCATTTTAAATAGAAACAGTCTGTTCAAGTTCAGGTAAATCTTTGTGGAGATCAGAGATTGAATCAGACTGTCTTCCAGAAACAACAGCTATCCTTATATTTGGAGGGCTTTGTTTTGCTTTATCCCTTTGGAGCATGTGAGATCCTGTAGCTGTTACCTTGAAGTTAGTTATTCTCATTCATTATGATAATTTGTGAATTTACATCCTAAAAGTAGATTTTTTTAAAACTCCCTGTATTCCAGGCCTTTCATGCATTTTGTAAGAGTTTTTTATGTCTGCTTTGTTTGTTTTATATTTCCATTGATAACATTTGCTCAGAGGTAAAAGGATCCTGTTATCAGAAATGATGTCTAAGCAACATACAGCATGGAGAGGATGTGCCTCAATAACATTGCTCTGTGTGCTTTGCTTTACCCCTTTCTCTGGGGAGCTGTATGGCCCTATACATGTGCGCAGAGCAGAGGTTAGGCAGCTGGGAGCTCAAGTCAAGACCCCAATCACAGCACCAGCTCATTACAGTTTGGGGTAAACCACTACTGCCAGAACTTGAAATCTGGTTCCTATTTTTGGAACCTCGATTCACAGATGGGAACTTAGGAAACTTAACTGTCCAAGGTGCTAGGTTGTAGTTCTGCATTTGCTGGTTAGTACAAGAGGTGAGATATTGAATACCACTGTGGACATCTGCTGAACAGGCTTTTCCTGTTGGTGGTGAAGAATTATTCAAGAATGTGGGTTTTACCTTCTCTGTACCAAGTTTAAATTACAAGCAAAGTCCCACTTTTAGTCTGAACTCCTCCTAAAAAACAGCTATCAGCCTAGCCCAGTATCTCTTTCTGCATGTGTTACGGGATATTTAGTACGCTATTCTTACACTGAGAGACTTCTCTGTTTTTTTTTTCCTTTTAACCTCTTTGTGGTGCTTCAGAGAAAAATACATTTTTTTTTCTTAGGTACGCAGGATGCAGAATCTTCACTGCAGTTATGACAGGGGTGAGACCCAATGACTGTAGTATGGAAGGTGCTGTCAGGTGCCAAAATGTGCTAAAAGCCCTTAATTGCCCTAAACAGCCTCACTTGGAACCTTTGCACACACACCTTACTTGGAGGCTCTATTTAAAGCCGAGTGTGGCCGTTTATTTGTTTTGGGAGMATTATGTTGTAGATGTTTCTGCCTTTAGCTTTGCTCCTCAGTTTCTAACTTCCGTGGCTTGCAGGGAAGTTTGGCTTCGTGAGGTGGGCTTTACCAGGTACTCCTTGGGCTGTCTAAAGGTTTTGTTATTTGATAGTTCTGMTCACCTGGCTCAGGTGCTGTGAGGCTGGGCCCTCTCAGTGAGCCTAGTATCTGGCTTAAGTTATAACCCTATGGGCTTTCTTCTTGTTTTCCTGGAGGTGATACATCTACTGCTCCCTGATACTGAGCAAGAAAGTGTTTAGGAAGAGCTGGGTTCCTGGTCATGTTTCTCAAAGCTTGGAGTCTAGCAGCTGCCTTACAGTGTCTTGTTCTGACTGAATGCTGAGTGGGAGGAGGTACCTATTTCATCATCAAGGATGTGCTGAAAAGGATCAATATTCTCTTTCTTCCCTGTCATGTAATTTGTGTGCTGGGCTGTTGATCACGTTCTACTCAAACTATGATTATTAGTTAATTAGTACTGTTAAGCCTTTGCTTTCGGCTTACAGGAGACTGCGTGTGAGCAGTATGCGCTATCCGCAGTACTACTGCAGATAACCTTATGATCTATTTGTGAAATTTTAAACATATAAATCTCTTTTTGATGCTGTTTATGTTTGTATAGCACCATAAAGTGACACCTTTTGACTCTCGTAGAGGTGATGAGAAAAGACTCTAATCTTTTAGCTTATGGTTCAGAGCTGAATTTCATCTTTGGCAAGACGTTAGTCCCGGCGTTCCTAATATATAGACTTAGACAAAAGGCCATAGCCAGAGAACTAAGACCTTAAAAGAAGTGTCNAAAAAAAAAAAAAAAAAAAAAAAAAAAAAAAAAAAAAAAAGAGAGAGAGAGAAAAAAACACTCCAGACCCTTTATGTCCAATTAAAAATATATTATCCTGATGGAAACCCTCAAGGAAAGGAAGAGTGAGTGAGATAAGATGAAAGAGATCCAACAACAAAAACTCTCACATGAAATGCATTATTCAGCAACTTAACCAGGTGCGTTGTGTAAGGGAGCACCACAGTACAATTAAAATCAGAGAGATTCACTAGAGTGGCTTCACTTGCAGATTCAAGTGGGATTTTGCTGATAAACCCTTTTTTGAGAAAGCTGACTAGTTCTGTCTGCTTTCAGTTAAGACTTACAAATCCACAGTAGTGCCTATTTTTTTCATTACTCAACTATATACTTCTTTAAGAGCTTTTGCTGAGTGACCTTGCCAGAAGCTTCTGGAGTTTGCTCTTTAGCTACCTGCTTMTGACTCAGAGAATGCCAATAAATTTGTGGCATGTTTTTCTTCTACAAAATCTCTTGTTGGCCACTATGCCATTAATTACCACTTAATTCTCTTCATTACTATAGTTTTTACCAATTTGCCTGATTTTGAAATCAGATTTAACGGCTTGTGAATTCTTGCAACCTTCTTAATCTTTTCAAAAATAGGCCCCACACTTGCCAGTGCACAGATTCTGTTTTRCAGTGGAGTTGGATCACTTTGCATGTGGCTTCTTTTGTGAGGAGAAGGAAAAGAAGGGAAGTTCCACAGGCTGAGGCTGGCAGGGAGCAGTGGTGCGATCCTGCTGAGCCTGGCTTGGGCTGCAGAGGGCAATGCGGAAGAGCTCTGCAATTTCTGTGCCTTGTCTGGGAAAGAGAGGAAGAGTAGGTATGTTTACATGTAAAATAAAAGGATGGATAGTTATGGGTATGTGAAAACATGAGTAAACCTTCCTTTGTACTGTGAAGAAACAGTCCCAATGGTTTGAAATGTAGACCTGTTATTACTGCAATCTAGTAAAGCCTCTTTAGGGAGCACCGAATACCAACATTTATAAAGAAAGATTTAGATTTGCAATTTAAATATACAGAGATGGAGAAAATGATTGGTTCTTTTCTTTGTGGATAGCTGAAGCCTAAAGACCAAATGTCTTGGGCAAGACTACTTTGGCAGTTTGAGAGAAATTAAACCTAATTTTCGTATTTTTTCTGTTCCTCAACTATGGGATTAATCTCTTTCTATGTGTTCTGTCTTCATCATGTCACAGCAAATACTATTGGTATGTTGAACTGTATTTCCTTTCTGTCTCCCACAGAAACTGGTGTGCTTATGTCCACACCAGACTCGTACCAACAGTAGTAGTGGACAACTTGGAAACTTTCTCATCAGGCAGAGCCAAGCCTTGCACTTGGCTTGCTGGATCCTGTGCTCAAAGGTATGTGGAACTGGAAAGAAAGAATACTTGCAAAAAAAATTATCATCACCAACTGTCTAATTAATACAAATGAGACTTCACATGTGAAAACAAGAATGCGTTTGAATTAATATAGTCAAATGCAAAATACAGTTGTGCCTTTTCTACTTTTTTTATCCTGGGAAAGCTGGYGTAATTAAGTTATAAAATCTCGTGGTCTCTGTGTAGTTCTTGCGTCCAGAAGGTGGCCACGTCTATTTGCCTGGCTTACGTGATCAGCCAGCCCAGGGCCCCACACTCCTACCTGGGATTTTCCTGTGCAAAATAGTGCAGAGAAGAGTGGATAGAAGATGAGCCCACTTCAGGTCTCATCTAACTAGGGGCTGAAATGAGTTTAAAAGCTCCTGTCTGGAAAATGCTCCAGGGGTAGCGCAAACTCTGGCACCTCCATTTTATACTAAGCCTTCAAGTGAGCCCACTGCCCACTACAGCAAGTGTTGAAATAGGTGTGGGAAAGAACATCTCTCTGCACTCCCACCCCTGGCAGCTTCTCGGGTTTGTGTATTGCCAGCGCATAAGGCTTTCCCTTAACAGCATAAATAATTTTATTTATGTGCTGGGGTGTTTATCTGTGTCAGGGCTCTGTTGCTGATGCAGTAAGCCAAGAGAGTAATGGGCCCAAACATAACTTGTAAATAAAGATTGTGCTGAGCATATTCATGTTGTCCTCTGTGGTCTGYGTGTCTCGTTGCATTCTACATATGTGCTGCCCTCAGTAAATGAGGTTGGATTTAAATATGAGCCTGGAAATTAGGAGCTTGAAACAACAACAGAACCAAAATTGCAAAGCGTTTGTCTCTTACTTGCAAAAGCGTTTCACCAATCAGTAAGACTGTTTTGAGAACTGTCCTCTAGGTGGTATGGCAGAACTTATTTAAAGCTTTAATATGAAACCTGGAATATTTTATCTGTAGTTTTTAGGGACAGTGACGTAGAGCCAGGACTAATCCCTCAATTGTGACATGAGTACAATTGCAATTTGGCCAACTCCCCCTGCTCCCCTCCCTCACTCTCCTGCCATTGCATCTTTAGAATAATGTTGGGTTTTGTAACAAAATAAACTTCTTGAGGTGTTTCTGCTGAGTTTGTTAGATAGGGTTCTGGGGCTTGTCTACATGAAGAGGTATAGTGGAGGAGCTATTCTTGATCAACTCTTTCCATGAATCCTTGGGGCTTTACATTCTTTTCTGCAATGGTGTACATAGGAATTGAGTGTCCAGAGGTTCTGTAGCATTTTTTTATCTTCACATTTTCTRGGTTTTTAAATGTGTTCTCCCAAATGGCATTTAGTAACTGCCAGAACTGTTTGATACTTTCTTTATTCTAACTTTGCATTTAACTTACTAAGCAACAAGAATACTTGCTGTTGCTTTTTTCTTGTATACCCAGTTGCAGCRGGCTTATTCTAACCCGAATAAGTTAAGAAAGCTCAAAGAGGCAGTGATATGGGTAGCTAGAGCACACAGGATCTGCTGCAACATGAAAACAATTTCTGCTGCCTCTTAAATTGTATATCTTGATAGTAATGACTGAAGCATTTTAACAATATAGCTGGACATCTTTCAGCTGACTAGCAGACTGGATACGTCTACTTTTTGAAGTTAATGTGTGTAGAGTGTCTTTAAAGTCATTGTGGAAAAACCTGGTCCCATAGACAGCAGGGAAGCCTTCAGCACTGATTTCACATGGATCTTTTTGGTTCATTGTCTCCAGTTTAGTCAATAATATCTTCTATAACCATTTGTAGTATTTAGCACCTCAGAAAAATATTGGATGTGAGGAGGGAAGGAGCCTGACCAAATAAACATCAGGTCCTTTAAAATTTATATCCAGATGATGGGAAGATTGCAGTTTCAAAAGTCTAGTTGCTGTTGAAATACCAAGCCATGAGGTTTTAGTTTCAAGCAATTAAAGAGTGCATCTCACATGTTAGAACATATGAGGTATTTCTGTGTATGTCCTGCAGCTCCTCTACAGTTACCTATAGGAGTTTGAAAATGTGTTTCTGTGTTGCAGGTCTCGGGCAGCAACGCTCCAAGCCTATAGAATCAAACATAAAATAGTGACATCTCTG
This sequence comes from Eudromia elegans, assembly GCA_003342815.1. Lineage (NCBI taxonomy): Eukaryota > Metazoa > Chordata > Aves > Tinamiformes > Tinamidae > Eudromia > Eudromia elegans. The sequence continues at coordinate 2,601,030 of PTEX01000036.1, read as the reverse complement.
GAGTGGAAATGTTGTCCTGGGCACCACGGACAAAACTGTCAGCCCAAAAGTGAGTGAGTGAGTGAGTTGTAGTGGTCTGAAACAGTGTGCCTTGAGAGCAAATGGCTCTGCGGGAAATGAGTAGGATTTTGTTAATTCAAAGCCAGGAAAGAAATGCAAAATAGGCTAAAACCTTTTGGGATGTTGACTGTGCATCCTGCATGAATTTCCAAATTAGATGAAGAGTTTCTTTTTTCTGTTCTAAACAAAATCCATCCTGATTGTGTTTTGCTAAAATATGGAGTTTGCATTCAATGCTTAAGTATTTGTGACCTTGTAGTTATTGAGTGTTACAGGCTGATAAATCCAGGTCCTCCATTGAAAGCTTGCTAAAAGTAGTCTGCAGCATAATAATGGTTTTGGCTTTCGGATTCAGGCTCTAAGAATATCTATTAGATGTGATTAAAATAATCTGCCAATTTTGTTTCTCTATGAATTGGGTAATGATGTTGTTCAATTCAACAGTGTCAGAATTTTACATTGTGTAATGTATGATCCTTGCATAATTGTGCCTTTTTCAGATGAAATGGAGTGTTTTACCCTTGCCCTGGTGATCAAACATATGGCAATGTGCTGTAGTTTAACATCTGTATAATAGCTATTTCTTTGCTCCTGGACTTAAACAGGCTGCCCTTGAAAAATAAGATATGGCATCAGCGTACACACTTTAAATGAATGAATATTACAAGAGAGGCCATTAGATGTGGTAGGGAATTCAATCAGCAGTGGCAAAGTAGAGGCTGTGATTAAAAATTAATGTAGAGGAATGAGGAGAAATCACTGTTATTCGCATCCAGGAGGGAAATATCGATGCTGAAGAGACACAAGCTCAGCAGGCATGGAATTCTTTCCTGAGTGGCTAAGCATGGAGGCAGCTCTTAATGTGGGGTTCTGTGAGCAAGGCAGTCCAGGGAGTGGGGATCAAATGGCTGAAAAACTGGCTTGGAAAAAATGCACAGTGACTAGGAAAAGTAGATTTAATATCATCTAAAGATAGAGGGGAGAGTGCAATGGATATAATTGATATATCATCAAAAGAAGAGGGAAACACTGATCAGGAGAGGATATATAACAGCTCGTAGGGACACAGTGTAAATATAAGGAAAAAAAAAAAAGGATTGTATGTCATGGAGTGTGTTACAGCAATGGATTTGAAAATACATCTCCTGGTTTCTATTCTCAAACCTCTTCTTACTTGCCGAATAACTTGGGGAAGTCACTTAWAATCTACATGCCCAAGTTTACCCTTACAGAAAATTGAGATGACACTTATCTCACAGGGGCACTGGGAGATTGAATTAATTAAAGCTTGTAGAAGTGCTTAAAGAGATTGGGATGAAAGGTGTTATGTCAGAAATGCTCCTCTTGCCTGCCTCTGAAAAGCTGCCTCCCGGGAGGGGGGGACCACCAGCGTGAGCCCCGCTGCCTCCTCCCATTCCCACCGTGGCACTTCGGCTGATGAATGCAGCATCTGGCAGGCCTGGCTGCACGGGCTGCGTCCACAGTGCAGCGGGAGCAGCTCCCCACGGCCTCCCTGCCAGGCACCAGCCCTGCAGTTTCTCTGTTCCTTTGCTGCAGGTGCTGGAGTGTCCTGGCAGGGTGCTCTCCTTCCTGGGGCAGGTCGTAACAAGCGCTGGCTTCGAAACTGCTTCTGGTTTTCTCTCAAAGTTATTGTGCATCGTAACTACGCAGTGACTGTCTAAGCAGGAAAACACTGTCACCGGCTGTTAGCTGTTAGTAGGTGTTTGTTAACCAGGAGTAGTATCCTCCTTGCAATTGCTTGGTTTCTCAAAGGTTTCTGTAGGTAGTGTAGGAGGGAGTGAGCTGAAAGATCCTCTGGAAAGAGATGGGTTTGGATCATGGTCTCCAAATCTACTGGCTGTATGGTGGGCCAAATTGGGATGTGACTTGGATCCTGCCCGAGAGTGGACAATGCAGTTTTACCAGGATGTGGTGTTAAGCAAGGAACCATGCTGGCATAGATTACTTGGTAAAAAATACTACCATACGTAGGCAGGTAAATTGGAGCTGATCTGAACCATTCATCAAAATAATTTGTTTCAGGAATATCAAATGCTTAAGTGGGAGAAAAATTACTGAAATCAAGGTGTTTATCAGTTGTGAGCAATCACGATTGCCAAGTGCAGCATATTTGACCTTTCACCCTTATTCCAGAGCCAATGTCAGTTAACTGTGTGTCGGGAGGGGTTAAGAACTTGGTTTGCTCAAGCACTCATAGTCTATGTACACTATTTCATGTGCCCAGAGACTTCAAGAAGCAGAAGCACCTTCACGTGCAAGTCACACTGGGAGCACACGGCTCTCCTGGAGCTGCGGGCAGGGGCTGAGCCCTTGTTAGCACCGGGTTCCCAGCCCCGTCCTGCTGTGCGTTCTCCAGCAGGTCGCYGCAAAACGTTCCGCTCAGGAGCCGGTGCCGCGCGCACAAAGAACGGGGGGAACTCCCCAGCTCCCCTGGTGATTCCCCTTTGGCTACTCCTGCTTCATCAAAAATAGGATGTCATTTCCATATTTTTAATATCCCTGAAATCATTTTGCCCATTACATGTTTAAAAATACATGGGGCAATAAATTATACATCTAGGGCAATATGTTCAATAGTAGGAACCTAAYGTTGGATTTCTCAGTGCATGGGAAGTGCTGAATACCCTAAAGTTCCTGGAGGAATGGGAAAACCTTTCATTGCTCATCACTTAAAAAATACAGGGGTGTTTTTGTTTCTTCTTTTGTGTTTTTTTTCTTCCCTCCTGTTTTAAATAGGACAGGTAAGAGAGACCCATAAGTGTAACTGTGGTTTTATGTTGTCTTTTCTAAAGATTTAGCTTAAASTGATCTAGTTTTTAAGCATTATTGAATGTAAACCATCTATTTACTGTATCTAACCTAAGGAATATATGTACTGGGAGTTGAGTCCAGTGATCCCATCATGTCTCCTCTTTCCCATTCAGGATGAGAGTCTCAGCTGCAGAACCTATATGCACCTCAAACTTAATCACCACCTGAGGTGATGACCACTGAGTCAAGGTGATTCATTTGGAAAAAGGTTGAGGCATATTAGAAGAATGCTGTAAGAGAAAGTCTATTGCCATTGACTGGTCTGAATTTGTTTCATGATGGGATACACTGATTTTTGTGTAGGTTGCCCAAGGAGTGCTTTTACTATGTGGTTATGTTATTCCATAGCTGGGTCTGTGGCAGTGGTACATGCTGGGGGTAGATATGTTGGGTGGGGAAGGAGGTAGGGCTAGAAAGGTTGGTAAATGAAAGAATAAGATGACATCCATCAGCTGGTCTTTATCACAGGCAATTAACTGCTTGCCTTGTCACAGATAGTATTCTGGCATCACCAACTGATAAATCCTGTATAAGGAATTGTCCTGCATGCGGATGTTTAGCTCCGGTCAACAATTGTGGCCACAGAAACATAGCAGAAGCTGTTGAAATTGTAAACATTTGAGGCTTTTGATTTTGTATTTTTAACCAGTCTACTTCCATAAATTCTATGAAAATTCCAGTCCATATGATAATTTAATATATTGAATCCCTKTCCCAATTGTTTCTTCCCTCATTAATTTACAACTTCAAACATGTCCTTAAATATAATCTATTGATCCTTATATACACTTCCAAGAAGCTGATGATATGTAGCAAATTTCTTAATGCAATGTTTCATTCTGTTTCCTTGGGAACTCACATTGTGGCCAGATGAGGGTCTTCAGCTTCTCCAACTGCAATACTGACATTATGCTTGCTTCTCTTTTTGTGAACTTCTCTGGGATCTTTTGGTACCAATCAGTTGCAAATCTCCCATGACATTTCTTGGAATGTGATTGCATTTCGTTATTTTTCCTAGGTGCTACAAATATGTAATGTTACTGCTGCCTCCTGTGAGCAGCTTCCGGGGTTGACCTTCTGTGTAATCCACAAAAAATCAATTTTGAGAAATTTGGCCAATGTCATACCTGTGGAGAGCATCTAATCAGATTTAGAGCTGACAGTCTGTACACTGAACGTATTTTAGTGCTCTTTTTTATTGATCTAAAAATCTCAAGTATTTTTAGCCCTGGCAGTTTTTGAGCTGAGACCTTTGAGTACTAACACCAACCCCTGCAAATTGCCAACAACTACGATCTCAGGAAGGCACCTAGGAAACCTTTTACTATCTTGATCAATTTGGTCCCACACTGCATTATAGATGAACTAAGAGGGAACACAAAAATCACTTCAAACAATTAGACTTCAGAAATGGAATAGAATAGAGAGAAGGCAGTGGTTATGTTCAGTGTTTCCTTTGATTTTCTTTCTTTTCTCTCTCTCTCTCTCTCTCTCTCTCTTTTTTTCTTTAGCTCAACAGCAATTGCTTGTACATAGCAACCAGGCTGAGAGCAGCAGAACTGTCAATGAGAGAACACCAGGAGCTGCCCAGGACCTCAGCGAGCCAGGTCAGCTGTTATTCTTACTGTCATCTTGAGACCAGTCAYGGACCACGTGACTCACTGAGATCACTGCAAAAATACTAATTTAAGAAAAATCCCTGCCTGCTGAAGAGACTTGTGTAAAGGATTAAGTTTTTGCGTAGCTATGTTTAGGTAGCTCACCTCTGAGAGGAGGTTAGGGATAAGAAACTGATTTTATAGACACTGATAGTTTAGCAGTTACAGAGTGTTTATGGCTAAGTTTGCATATTAAAAAAAAAAAAAAACAAAACCAAAAAAAACCCCAAAAAACAGAGAAAGCAATTCTGCATAAGAAGACTTAAACCATTATATTAGTGGGTGGAACAGATGAACTCATGCAGTAACACTTTGAGAAGAGGCCATATAGCTGAGCATGGCATCATCTTAAAAAAAATTGATCTAATTTTCTGAAGACATGGTCATTACTGTTATCAATCTTAAAAAAAAAAAATGCTGTTTTTGAAATTGGTGTTATATGGTGACTCTTCAGACTTCGGCAAGGGTAGCTTAAGTTTATTTTCAGCTGATGATCACAGAATGGTTGAGGACAGTGAAACAGTTATATCACAGAGGTTCATATGAGTCTGTCTTACTGTAGTGCTCATCTGCTTACTACTTTGTTTACTTCTGTCTGTCTAGACTTTAAGATTTTGGAGCATATTGATCAGTGTTTTCTTGTGTGTGTGTGCGCATACAGAGCTCAGCGCTGTTAGAGCTAGTCAGCGACCATAATTCTCTTAGTCCAAGTTTTCTCTGTTGAGATATTAACTTAGGTAACTGCTGCATGAAAAGCTGCTGCTCTTGTCTCTTGAGTCTTTGGGTGTGCTCATTTCCCTTTATATTTATTTTCTGTTACCATCTGTGTGATTTAAAGTTTACCAGCACAAATCTTCCAGAAAATTAATTTCATAGTTTTCTGCATAAGCCTTCATAGGAAGGGAATTTTATTCATGCCAGGAGTGTTTGCACACTCGCTAAACTGGAAAGAGAAACAATGATGTGATTTATCAGATCAGTCTAATTAACTAAGAATTCAAATATCAAGTGTTCACTATAAAGAAACATGAAAAGAGACCCATGAGCTAGGTGTAGTTAAGTAATTAATAGTCTCTGATAGATTCTGGACAGTATGTCCTCAGGGTTTGCCTTCAAGGACGCTGAAATGTTGGGAGTGCACAATAATTTAGAAATCAAGTCTTTGTATCAGAGAACTGCTAATAATCAGCATGTGGTGTGATGAGGTAACAAAAGAAATGCAAGAAATGTATTAGAATAAGCAAGTGGGGAAAAAATATTCTCTGCTTGTGATATATGTACCTACAGTGCTTCAGGTTCATTCATGCAGCTTGTCTCCTGCCTCGGAGAGGAGCATACGGAAACATTACGGAGGAAGGTGCTGCACCCTGCGAGTGGCAGTTACCAGGTTTGGTGCCTGTGTCTTGAGCCAGTAATGACTTGAACTTGGCTTGAATCTCRTAGTACAATTTGAGCAGGACGATCTAGACCTTCCTCCTAGTTGGAGAGCAGTGTTACGATTAAGAGGAGTCACACAAAGGAAGTAGAGCAATTGCTTGTCCCCGTGGGGACCGTGAGCAAAGCTGAGAATTGCCAGACGTGAAAACAGTCATAAATGCAGTTTTACCTATATGGCAGCAGATAACCTGGATGGGCAGAGGAAACAGCTGGAGATCATCCTAACCCAAAACAGCTCTATCTATTAGGTTCCCCCTCTTAGTAATTTTACAACCAAGGCATCTCGATATGAGAGCCTTCCTGTGGATGTTGGCACACAACTGTATGGACTTAGTATATTTAATGAATTTTTAGAGGTTTTGTTTGGTTTACCATGAATTAAATTCATGATAAAAAACTGATTTGAATTACTTTGCTTTCTGCCTACTAGAATTTTGAAGAATGAAAATCAAGTCGTAAGATGGGCCCTTTTACATGCAGCTTGCTCGTTCTTTCATTATGCTCTTATGCTTCCACATTATTTCTGATTATAAATTTTACTGCCATAGTGAAGGACACTGTTATAATGAGAAATGACACAGTAGCAACACTATAAATTTACAGCAGGATATATTTGCATGCACTATTGAAAGATACCTTGCATAGCAGTTGATTAAGTCATACCATGGTTTGAATCGTGCAAGGAATGATCGTGGGTATAAGGTAGGCCATTTAGGTTGAATCATTGAAAGAACCAAAGAGATTTTGTAGAGTATTTAATTCTCTCAAAATCTAAAAATCTTGGGTTGAGTCTCATCCCTGTAAGCAGTAAAATTCACATGGATGTCTCAAGTCGTGTAGTGCCGTAATTTGCAAGATCAAAGCCTTATTCACCACTATCAAACCTAAAGACATCCATCCAATCCTTCTTACACCAGAGACAGAAAATATCTGGAAAATCCTGTGCAGATTTTAAAATAAATGAGACTTCACAGGTTGGATTATTTTAATGAGAGAAATAATAATTCTCAGTAATATATTAGGTGATTTTTTTTTCTGGTATTTTTTCCTGCTTTGTCGCTGTGTTGAGCTAGTCTTTGTTTTGACCCCAACACTGAAGAGATCATGTGCTCCTTCAGACACAAGCACTGCAGATTCATACAGTTGTTAGCTTATAAGTGGCAAGTAAAAATTAATGCTTTTGTGATTATATTAAAGGAGATAGAATAAATGAGAGCTAACTGAATCCCCTGTAGGGTGCTAGGTGGAGGAAGACTGACATTATGCTGATTAAAGTATGTTAACCATTCCAAGTACTCTTCTAGAATTATAAATACTTTATAATAGACACAGATGCTTCAGTAATTAGTTACTGCTGTGCTGCTGAATATCACTAATACATGATAGATGACAAAAATTGAGATGATTTGCTCATGGCTAATAATTCAGAAACTTTTCACTCTACTTTCAGCTTATGTCTCTGAAGTCAATTATACTTTCACTTTACAAATGGACACACAATTTAAAAATGCTATTTTTGTACCCTCTCTTACGTCCTCTGACCCAGCACTTAATCAAAAAATGAATGAGAAGATTAGCAGCCAGGAGATGAAACTGAGTTTCCTACAGAAGAAGGTTGACAACATTGCTGCTGCCCTGAGTGATGTGAGCAAGAAGCTTTTCTCTCTGGAAGGCAAAATCAATGAAGATAAGGACAGAGACCTCCAGTCTTTTCTAAAAGGTAAGAAAAATAAATGAATGTAATCACTCACCCAGTTAAAGGTGCCAGAAAAAAAATACTGCTGAAAACATTGAGTGTTCTTTTGTTTCACATTTGTGGGGAGAATTCTTTCTTAACTTCATAACAGAGGTTTTTGTGTTTTTAAACTTTTTAAATAGTTAATAAAATAAATTATAATGTATTATTTATGTAGTAACTTAAGTTACTAGCAAGGCGTTTCCATTTGCTTAGAGCTTCCACAAATACTCTAATCTGTTTCTTGTTTTCTTAACAGCTGCTAAAGGAGGAAGTGTTTGCTTGGCTGCAAAGTCCACRTAGTATTCCTTAATACATTAAACACATAGATGGGGAGACTTGTAATGGATTCTGTRGCTGTATTAATAACATGACAGCCATCCTCATGAATAATTTGGCTCTATGGCAATAGGTTAACTCTACTCAACAGCTGTATCTATGAGTTTAAAAATTCAAGTAAAAGCTACCCCTGGTCTATCGGGTAGGTGAGAAAGATACGGCTGGTGTGAGAAGGCTGGGCAGCAGACTCAGGCACCTGTTCTTTYTGAATCCTACAGTAAGTACTTATTATTCAAGCACAAACGTATCAGGACTGAACCTTCTGTTTTTCTCAGTATTTTTCCACTTTTTTGCAGGGATTTTCCCCAAACTGTAGTTCTTTATATTAAACTTTTTACAACAAAAGAAAAATAGTCCTTTTGTATCTCCCTCAAATTTATCAAATGTGGAGTCATTTCCTGTATTTTCATTCTTCCTCTGTCTCCTRAGTTGCCTGGGCCACATGCTAGGTGGCTCTCTTGTACCCTCGATCACATTTATCCCATTTCTCTCCATGACCTGCTTTCACCTCTCCACATATTGCTGGATGGCATTCTTGACACTTGGGCATACATTTAATTTGTCTTAGAATGCTTTCTATTTCCCTTCTGCTTTCTTTTCATTTTTTTWAAAATTTATTTTATTTATTTATTTATTTATTTTATTCTACTMATTCTACCTGTTATTTTAATGCTCTTCCAAGAGCTGTTTTCCTACATCCTTTGCCTCTGATTCTACATTCCCTATCCACACTTTTGGGTCTGACTTCTAATTAAAATGCATGGTATGAGAAGCATAGCTTCATGCTTGTCTGAAAATGTGTTGTAAGCCTTTATTGCTTTTATCTGCCGTGTCCTATTTTATACCTGATGAGGTGGAATATCCAATTGTTAGTGCTTTTTTGATTTATGTTCTCAATCTGTCTCTTAATCAAGTAGCTCTAATGAAAATGTTGCATTCCTTCACTCTTATTATGGGCATTCCAATACAGGTTTTCCTTGCTTGGACATAGATGAACATTTGGAATGAGGGGAGAGAASCAAGTTCATATTTTTTCTGGCTTGSTTATATCATGTTAAGGGACAATGGTAGTTCCTGTCCACTGAGTATCACTMTGTCCCACATGAAGTGGGTAGGGAGCAAGGTAAAGTAAGCAGGGGGTGCAGGTGTGCAGGATGTTTCARCACAGGCATGTCCAACTTGCAAGACTTGCTTGTGTAGCAGCTTACTGGAAGGAAAAGGCCTCACRACTCCCTGCCACGATGCTATCCTTTTGAAACACCATTACGTCTGTAATTGCTCAGTGCTATTCAGACTTGGTGCTTCACTTCCTTTCCATTTGCTTCCCATGATGTCCCAGGCCTTGGCTCACATTGATATTTTACCTTCTCACAGAATTTCTAATGGGTGCTTAGATTTGTATCAAGCTTCATTAGGCCTGAAGTCTGTTCTGTGAACAAACCATACAGGTCACAAAGTCTTTATTTCTTGTTTTCATTTGCAGATGGACTTTAGTCTCACATGCATCATCTGTTGATGTAGTRTCACAATCAATGTAGTGAATGATATGCTCCTTTAATTTCATTAGCAAAACCTGCTGTGTGTTCAAAAAGGTTGTTTTCAGAAGTGAAGAGACCAATCTCACTTTTCACTTATTTAGAGAAAATAATTTGGTCTCTTGAATTTTTCACTCTGCTTATTGTGTGTTATTCTTTGTTCTTTCCTTCTTCATTYCTTCAGCAATGTCTACCTTTTTATGGACTCCTTTCCCCTTTGATATTAAAATAATATACACTCTTTTCAAAATGAACCTAGCTATTGAGAATTAATCATTTCCAAGTTAGAAACATGATTTACAAGTGAGTACATAACCTTAACCTAATCCTCTGTGTACATACATTATTTTGCACATTATTCTTSAAATAATAGTTGAAAGTGCAAAGGGAATATGTGTTGACTTAATGTAATTACACACTTTGGATTAGAGCGAGGGAATTCTATTTAAAATTTATAATATCATAAAAGTGCAGGAGATCTTTAATGAGCACAAGTAGTTTGGTCATTTGTATTTACAAGTGAGCCATAGAAAGATCAAGTTATATCCATGAGTTGACTCTCATATATACTTATCTTAAGCTAAGAACTTCTTCAATTGCTCCTGAGAGCACAAATTCTCTTCAGGAGTTTCTGTTGAGTGAGCTCCACAGCTCCCAGTGAGCTTGTACTCTGTCAGTGTCTACCTCCTTCATAACAAGGCCATCATCTGAAGAGCARAAGCTGAGCTCCACACAACACCTGTGGTTCACTTAGAGTAGGAATGAGAAAGCTCAAGGTTGTTACTGCTGTCACAGAAGAAAAGGAGGGTATAGCTCCTGTGCACACCTCTTACTGCAGAATGCCTGTTATCAAGATGTGACACAGATAAAGAAATCTAATGAGCTCCTCAAAGAAGGCTTTGGGTAACCTTCCCTCTTTTTGTACTTGTTAWATGTTTCGATAGTTCCTTGGATCTCCTAAAACGCCAGGGTATTTTTTCAGCAGCATTAAGTAACAGTAGCAAATCATTAGGGACAGCAGTTTGAGTTAGCTATCTYGCTCTTCATCTATGTCTTGGTACCACTTTTCTGCTTTCAATAATACCCTYATTTTTGGACATGTTACTGTTTTACTTCCTCAAAGTTAAATGACAAAGCTCTGAGGTATGTATGAGTGCATTTCTATATGTATGCATCTCTCCAGTTGTTTACTTACTGTTATGGTAGTAACAGCAGAAAAGAGAGAAAATTTCAATGCTATCACTTTGCTGTTTTCTACACTTCATGTTAAAAGCACTATAACATCTGTGATCGCAGCTCACAATAATTGAGTGTACTGCTTAAGAAACTTGATGCTGTTTAGGTGGCTTTTTTCAAACCCATCAGACGTAGTGCCCCTAGCTATTATATCCTGCCTTGAAAAAACCCTGAGCAACTGACATTTTTGTCCCCCGAGCTGTGCCAGTGTTTGCTGTCTCTTTTACCAGGCACAATAAAGGAGACTCATTTTACTTCCTAAAGAGCACCTATTATCAATTACTCCAGCTCCTTTTGCAGCTGGAACCACACAATTCAAAAGGTTCACTGAAGAGAGGGAAAAGAAAATGCTGCGATGCTTTCTAGCTTGATGAGCAAAACACTTTTTACTTGGCATCTACCGGATTTGTGCCCCCATGGAGCTCCATTAATTTTACCAAGTTGCATGGGCATTTACTACCACTAGATTTCATGGATCTGTTKTCCTACAATTTTCTTGTTCTTGCTGAGAATGTAATTTCAAATTCATAACTTAGTGTGCTGTTCTAGAGATGAAGAAAAAAAAAAATCCAGATGATAACATTAAAATGGGAAGAAACTGGAGGGAAGCCAGCAGGAAAATTTCTGCCTTTATCACTGTTTTAATATGAGCTGATGGTCATCAAAAAATTAGACATWAAAGGGTTTAATTTGCTTAACTTTAATATGACAAGCTCCATGCAAAGGAGCATAGRATTTGGAAAGAAACCTGTGGAGTGTAGCAGTCCATTTACTTATGGGACGTATGTGCTACCTTTAGGGCACAGGTCAAATAAATCCTTCTAATCTTAAAAAGAAGAGCAGAATTACTGTTAGCGCAGAGGCTTGGTGCATGCTTTTTGGGAGGTGGAAGTGGGGCCTGTTTTTAACAACTTAAAACTCTATGGAAGACATTGTAGCATGAATCATAGGTTGGAATTCCCTCATAGTTGCTAGTAGTTTTTGAGGATCAGTGTTCCTAGAGGCTTATAGGGAGAACCACAGTATGTGAAAGTTGGTACCCTTTATGCAAGATCTGAATCTACCATTGCAAAATCAGGAGCAAAACTGCTATCGATTGCCCTAGGAAGAGGGATGAGTCTTCAGGCAGTGTTGGCTGCCCCCTGATTATGGCTACATATCACAGTGTGGGTGGCACAACAGAAGGAGCTATCTGTTACCTTTCAGTTCCATAATGCAAGGCAAATTTCCTCATGTTGTGAATGTAAGTGATTATTACTAACAGAATTGGATTGACTATTCTATATTTTCTTGTTTTTYTTAAAGGTCTGAAAACCAGAATTGTTAATGAATTAGTCAAAGGCATCATGAAAGAACAGCTTAAAGTGTTTCAAAATGAAATGCAAGAGAACATGGCTCAAATTTTCAAGACTGTGTCTAGTTTATCAGAAGATCTTGAAAGTACAAAAGTAGTAGTCAAGCATTTGAATGACACCCAAGAAAAACTTGCTCAGGAGATAGACAGTGGGCCGACAAAGCTTGATATTTTAGAGCTGAAGAGTCACATAGTGCAGATGAAAGAGGAAATGACCCTCACTTGTGACAAGCCTATGAAAGCTCTACAGGTAAAGCAGAAATCCTTGGAGGATAACCTGGAGCATCAGCAGTCAAGAAGCATCATTTTCTATGAATCTCTAAATAAGACCCTTACTGAAATGAAAGATGTGCAYGAACAACTGCTAACAGCTGAACAGTCTTCAGGCCAAACCATCCCTTCAGCAGATAAAGTCGCAGAGTACAATATTACAGAGTACATGCTCATGCTGCATGAGAAGGTGAGGAAGCAGGGCCTGATAGTGCTGCAGATCTACRATGACTTAAGAGTCCAGGATAGCAAGATCAGCAATCTCAGTCTCACGCTGGAATTTCAGAGAGACTCTGTGCAGGTAGTCTGTGATGACATGTTGTCAGCGTGCAGAAAGGATTTCCAAACAGAGCTGGATGCAACCCAGCAGAATGTTCTTGCCTTAAACAGAAGTCTCTCTGACTTGATCCTTCCATTGGACAATAAGATGGACAAAATGAATGAGCAGATTAACGATTTGTGCTATGATATGGAGATCCTGCAACCCTTGATTGAACAAGGGGCACCGTTTAGTCTGACTTCAGAATATGAACAACAATTTGAAGCTGAAGCAATAAACAGGAAACTTGAGAACCTGACAGCTGTCATGAACCGAATGAGTTCAGCAATTAGGGAACTTTCTAAAACTGAGGAAGAACTTAAAAATGAATCTCGAGCTTACCAGGAGCTCTTTGAGAGTCGTATTAATGAGTGCTTCATGGAACTAGAAGATGGCTTAAATAAGACCATGATAGTTWTAAACAGTGCTGTTGACTCTATTCAAGATAACTATGTACTGAAAGGTACACTAAGTGATCTGAAAAATGAAACTGGRGTGTGCTGTGGCAAAGCAGAGAAGCTGGACACTCTTCTGGCTCTTGTTCCCCAGTTCCAACAGTTGAATGAATCTCTCCAGATACTGCTGCCAGGCAAGAACAAGCATGGATTCATTTCGCAAGTGGCTCARTCCCTTTCCAGTCTTCCATTTGAGGTATCTGATAAAAATATCCTCAACAATTTCAAAAAAGTTTACTCTATTTTAAATGAGACGTCATCAAAAGTAGACAATCAGCAACAAGATATCAACCACCTGGAAGAAAAACTATTTGACTTTGTGGAGGGAGCAAAGGACCATGAGGTTCGCCTCCAGAGTGTGGAGTCAAAAATTTCCAAGTTTTTGGCAAATAATTGTCTCTCTCTGAAAAGAAACAAAGCTGCTTTGACAGAGAAAGAGCAAGCGGTCTCACTGGAGCTTCGGACACTGAGTTCRAGGATCAGGGCCCTGGAGGCCAAGTCGATCCGCTTTTCAAACAGCATGCCCCTTGTGAACAAGACTGCTCACGAGGCCTGGGGGCTCTGTCAGGATGCCACCAGCAGCATCCGAAAAGTGAACGCAAGTATTCCTGTGCTAATTAGACTTGCTCAGCCAGATATTCCGCTGCTGCAGAGAGGCTTCAAAGAGCTTATTGAATCYGTGCTTGACCTAAAAGCAGAGACCATCCTGAAGAACTTAACCCAGCATGTTAACATGTCGTTGGAAAGTGCAATGAACAACATGAACAAACTTCAGAAACCAGTGAAACCAGTAATAAAGAAACCAGTTCCAGGGAAAAAAGGCACAGCCAATTTCACCATGAGCCTGGCAGGCCGGAGCCAGAGAAACACAGATAACACTCTAGATTCAGGTAAAGAGTTTTACCCTGCCTATAATTGGAGTCTTTTGCTTCCTAATAAAGGCCTATGTAATCAATGGGATGAACTAAGTCAAAAACATAATGCTAATGGAGATGGCTCAAGAACTTGGTTGAAGGTGAATAAAAGTCCAAAGGATGTTATAAAGGATGTTGCAGTGGAACTAGTTACTTGAGTCTGAACTTAAYCATGGGAGAATATATTTTTCCTATGGGAGAACACTGCACAAAGGCTTCCAGAAGGTCCATTTAATTTTCATGAGAAACCCATTTCAGTAAAAATGTGTAACCCGAGGAGAGAAAGCTGGAGTTAGTGAGGATAAGAAGTATTTAAAACCTGAAGCAAGTCTTGTCACAAGGCTTTTGTCAGCTCCTTCAGGACTTTGAGATGATTGGTTCGGGTACAGTCTTAACTTTGTGTTCCTGCAGGATCAGGGGTCCAGCCAATAAAGCGGGTTTAACTGAGCCCATGTGGAGAACAGCTCTGCTGAGTTAATATGTTCTTAGAAAGAACATATGGAGTGTAATTGACTTAGTAACTTAAATTCAAACATCGTCCCATGAAATGAGTTCAAATGTATGAATTCACAGAAATACAYGTGTGGAGTTATGCCTTTTGGCATCAGACATGAGTAAAAATCTCTACTGCTACTCTCTGCTACAGCTTCTAGAGACTATGCTAAGAYACAAGTGGGTAATTATAAAACATATTAGATTTTAAGTGTTCTCTATTTCGCGAAGATGAAGATCAAATGTTGTTACTGCTACCCAGGTGAGTGACTTAATGCTCATAGATTCCTGCATGTTTAGAATTTGATCTACTTAAAATTTAGGAATTTTTAAATGACTTTCATGTGCTCAGGATGTGACCATGAGGTAATACTTAACTTAAACAGACATTTGAAATCAAGAGGGAAACAATACAAGGTTGTACAAAGGTGAATATGGGTTTGAAGAATTATKATGTTGTGGAAAGGACAAAACAAAACATTTATGTCAGCTAGAGGGAGAATAAAGTTATAGGGGAAGAAACCACTTTATTCACTTTATTCAGTGCTTTACATAAGGAGATTTTTAAATCACTAAATATTTGGTTTGCTTCTGAACAGTACCCCAGTAGATAGTGACAGAGCTTCTTGATCTGTTTGAAAATCTGTTTGTACAGCTTGGGCCGTCTGCCTTCCCAAAAGAGCAAAACTTGGCATTRACCAGCTATACTCAGTCCCATCATACCGTGGCTGAATAGCAACTGCTTTTAGTTGATCTTCTGCTCTTACTGTCTTCARTTTTCATCTTTTATTTATTTTTAGTCTCTCTTTTTACTTATCTATCCTAATAACTTAGAAAAATAGAGTATGTGCCATAGCTGGAAACCTATTTCTAATCTGAGACTTTTGGCATCTTAATCCCAATGAAAGAACATGTAGTTGGGACCTATTGTGGCAGGATGCCTGTTGAAAAGGAAGATGAAAAAGAAAAAAAAAATGGGGCAGAGAGCTGGTGGGAGCATTGGACAGAAACTACAAAAGCAATATACCCATGTAAAGCCACATGGAAAAGGTGTTGCGATATCCCCTGCTCAGTGGAGTTCTAGCACATTTGCCTTATTCCAAAAATCCCGGCTTGACTCAGCCTTCTTGCAGCATTGCTTGGTATATAGAGACGTTTAGCTGTTGTTAAGTAGTACTGATTCATTACAGTCAGCTTGTCCTAAGTAAGGCAATGCCTGAGTTTGACTTTTCTCTGAGGTTAAATTCGTGCAAAATGATACTTCACTGTCATTTCCTTTTGGTGTGTGTGATTTTGTATTTTTGCATTTCTTGGATATAATTGTTATTGTTTATGATAAGCACAGGCCAAATAAGAGAGGTTAATATATGTGTCTTACCCAGAGCTCCGGTATTTTGGGAATGCAATGCAGTCAGCMCAATCAGCTGTTTTGCCTATTTCCTGCTTTCCTTTCTCACAATTCTTGGGCATTTGTGACATGTGATAAACAGGAGTGAAGAAGAATAACTTCAATTAAGTCTACAGGCAAGAGTGTTRTCTGAGAAGAAACACAATGTTGTTCTGTGCAGTTGTCTGTGCTGTGMCCCCAGTCGTGGTAATTTTGCATTGCTTATTTTGGGCATTAGTGGATGGACAGCATTTTCTGTGGAAGAAAATACTGCTTTATTTAAATTTTTATGCTCCATCGGTCCAAATTCAAGTAGTATTATACCATGTGCTGCAGTACTCTGCTCATTGGACTAAAATTTTTCACAGAAATAGTTTGCCTTAATATCTGTGTAATGGTTGGCCTGGAATCTAGAGATCACTGTGGGCATCACCAAAATGTCTGTGTGAAGATGGAGCTCTGCACTTCCCTGGCAATAAGCAGACCCTTTACTGACACTCCCATCTGGCAATTTTAGATAAAGGCTATATAGGACTATACTATAGGCTATATAGGACTATACCTTTTTCTGTTCTGCGATTCTCTTTCTAGGTCTCTTCTGGTAGATTCTGTCAAAGGAAAAGCTCATTTTCTAAACCACCTGACTTGTATTTGACTAAAGCAAGAAAAAGGGAAAAATGTATAAGTTGACATCCTGAGAATAATGTCTAAATCTAYAGATGGCTTGTGTGCATTTTTTTTTATAGCAATACTTAATTTTTATTATAGCCTGAATGTTTTTCTTCCTAAAACTATTGAAGGAAATGCTAAATAACTGCACTTGGCAGCTACTGCCTCGGAGCTTGGAAGCCAACGGATCCACTATGCCATCTGGCATAGTTTGGCCAGTTGAGACATGCTTGAGAAGAGTGGTGAGAGCCTTCTCTGTGAGGGTGCTTTGCAAGTCCACCTGTTTTGTATAAGTTATGTTGCTTGCAATGTGAGCGGATGAGTTACAGTCTCTGTGAAACTTCAACAGTGGTCTCAGTTAAAATGGTAGTAGAACTGATGTATTCATAGGTAAAGGCGAGTCCTGGAAGCCGTTGGATAGCGTTGAAGGTGGGCTGGTTCTGGTGGCCAGACTGTCCCCCAGTTCCTGCAGCACATCTGAGTGGGCCRTGTCACAGATGGGATGGCCCAGTGGTGGCTGTGGCAGTGGCAGTGCAGGCACTCAGTTTGGGATGTGGAAAACCAGGCCAGTTCCGCTGTGCCAGGGAGCCTGCCAGGCTTGTGTCAAGGAAAGCTAACAAAGCACAGGTTGGTCTGAAGTAGCAGGAAAGTAATTATTTCTTTTGCTTCACCCAAAGAAGGAAATAAAAATGGATTCAACTGCAATCCCTCTTCCAAGTTCTACTATTTGCTTCAAAAGGACTACTGCAGTATGGTCAGCTCCAAGCCTCTCAGCTTGTAAAGATTAACYAGCTCTTTCRGCGTGTTTCTTTAACCATCTGATCRGAGRTTGCCTCATAGTCACATTGGTCTTGGTTTGCTGACATCTGAGAGCTACCATACACGAACAGAGGAAATGGGCTAAGGCAGCAGTGTAGTGTTCAGCACAAAAATATCCACTGCTCGTGTGACCACCAGCTGCAAGAGGGAAGTGGGCAGCCAGTGCAGGGTGGGCTGCAGGTTTCTGTGTCAGCCTGTGGTAGGCAGAGATGGATCCTCAGCAGCCGCTGCTGTGTGGGAGGGATTTGGCCTGAGGACTACCTGCAGGGCCATCCTGCCTTAGGGAGATTTGTAGTGTCTTTCATTTTGTATCAGACACTCCGAGACAAGCAGAACTCTGTATTTGTAGGTAATTCTGGATATCTCAGATCTTGGTTGAAGTTATGCTCTGTCCAGGCAAAACAGCCTGAACAGGATCTGATCACAGCCTCCAGAGAATTCCCACTGTCTTTATGAATCAATAAATCAATCACTTCATTGCACATGCCATTTSAGCTGAGGTTGTTGGTTTTCCTCCCTCTTTACCACAGGACAGTATTCAGCCTGCGTCAGTTCTCCCTGCCAGAATGGAGGAACCTGTATCAATGACAGACAGAGTTTTGTCTGTGCTTGTCGTCACCCCTTTGGAGGAGGCAACTGCAGTATGAAGTTGGTGGATGACAATTCTCTGAATGTAGGCAAGTAAAAAATTTAGTAGTGCAATAAGCTGGCAGTATGGGCTTCTGCCCTGGGGTCTAATTAGACAGCATTTGCTGGTCAAAGGTCTCACATTTCACTTTAATGAGTGCCGACTCAACTAGTAGTGTCCTGTGCTTTGGTGCTCAAGACATCAATCCCCACGGGTAACTCAGGATCTTTTTCTTTAATATGACCAAACGATGGGATTAAATTGGGCTGGGACCAACCGTAATAGCCAGAAAGCTCCCTGCTGAATTGCGCAGGGGTTGCTGAGAGAGGCTATGCAATAGATATTTGAACATGACATCGTGGAATTCAAGGGGAGAGATGAAATCACATCACTGGGGAATACTAGCTTCAGCACGGCAAGAAAAGCAATATAAATACCAATAGCTCCTGTAATATCTGGGTCTATGGCCTCAAGGAGTCATTTAGGCATGCACGGATCCTCATCAGAAAAGAATGAGGACACAGCCCTTGAAAGATGTTTCAAAAACAGAATGTAGAAACTGTGCTTGTTCACTCTGGAAAACAAATAAATAATTTACATCCTGGCCACATCAGATGCGAATTTAATGCAGCTTTCAGCAGCTGTTTGGCTGATTCTCATTTATGAGAACATAAAAATAGTGAATAAAATMATTTTTATGGTGCCAGGCATCTTATGTGTGTATGCTCAGTTGTAATGTAAAAACATAGACTTTTATTTTGCCATTTAATGTCAAGAGTGCTAAACCTCTCCAATATTTGTCTAAGATGTGTGGGGAAAACGCTTGGCTTCAGCACACACGTACAAATATTATACAGAGAATTGCGACACAGGGAAAGACATCTTGGGATAGGAAAAGAACGGAGCAAGTGGAAATGGAGAGAAAGAAAAGAAAAATAGCAGTTCTTTTGACAATAATATGGTATAATTGAGCATAAAGTTCCCTTGCTGTTTGTAAAATCTGTGAATGGTTTTGTGAATAGACCTGGCACTAATTTTGAAGAAAATTACTTTTTCTACAATAGAGAAAGAAGTTAGCTAGCTTTCATTATAGTTGCTCAAGCTATTTGCAAATGTGATTTCAGAAAAACTTTGTACACTTTCTGATCTTCAGGCCACTCAAGCTGCCCTATCTACAATGTAATATGAGGAGGGAAAGATCATGAATATTACTTAACTTCTTTTTCTCTTTTCCAGATTTTTCAAAAGGATCATACAGATATGCACCAATGGTGGCTTTTTTTGCCTCTCATACCTATGGGATGACAACACCAGGGCCCATCAAGTTTAACAATCTAGATGTCAATTATGGAGCGTCCTATGCCCCAGCAACCGGGAAGTTTCATGTTCCATACCTGGGAGTCTACATTTTTGAATATACTATTGAATCATTTAGTCCACGAGCCTCTGGCTATCTGGTCATTGATGGAATAGACAAACTCGCTTTTCGGGTTGAAAATATTAATGGTAACAAGTATACTGATAGAGTGATTACTGGAAATGCTTTATTAGAGTTGAATTATGGTCAGGAAGTCTGGCTTAGACTGGCAACTGGCTCTATCCCTGCCAAGTATCCACCAGTCACTACGTTTAGTGGATACTTATTGTATCGTACCTAAATCACTCAAACTCATATGAAGAAACTGGCATTTGAATTTATCTTTATCTCAAAATACTTTTTGTCTTTCACAACAGTAAGTTTCTGACAATAATCAGATGAACACCGTTTCAGGTGTTTGTGGGGCCAGGAATTCTCCAGGAATTGCTTGTGTGTAACTGTGCACATCTACAACAAGAGTGCACAGGTGAGGGAAGAGGAGACAGTTAGCACTGGATAAGTGTGAGTAGGAAACAGTAATCTAATTATGTTYTGCATTTTCATTTTATAATGTATATTTACACTAGGCAGCTGAGAACCATTTCTCAAGATAGAGCTGGTTTTGATTATTCCTTGACAGTCTAAAATCACRGCAGAGGTGTTGGCTAGTTCTTGRTGATTCAGCTGTGTTGCTACTTATTCTATCAAGCGAAAAATATATATTCCTTTTGGAAAAAAAATAGTATATTTCTTATTCTCTGTCACATTATTCAAACAAATATATTGATACATTATCATTTAATTGGTTCTCAATTTTGTATATAAACCATGTGATACTGAAATTTTTTTATCTAGCATAAAACCCCATCGTGACTGGTAGTAAAGCTGTACGTAGATACATTTAAACTATAAGGAAGTTGCACATTTTTCAAAGTTATTATAATTAGTCATGKGAAAAACTGCAGAGTGGATTTGGTGGAGGCTCTGTTGCTTAAAGCATTTAAAACAAAGCTGGGTTTTCTTTAGGCAATACACTTTGGAGCAGATGTTAACATACGGGCTTGATGCACATTTTAGTGTGTGAGCTTTGGCCTATAATATACACCAAGTTAAATGAGTTAATCATAGTGCTTTCTAATTTTAAATTCCATAAAACTATCATCCTGRTTTTTTCTACATCATTTTCCCTAGCTGCTAAGACAGCATGAAATGAACTCCAATCTACACAAGCCAGGACATGATATCCAAGAATTTGTCCAATAAACCCAGCATTTTCAGGTCATACTATGAACAGCAATACTGCTAAAATGGTAACAGCTTAAACAACATATGGAAAAAAAACAAGGGGACTAAATTTTATGCTGCTATTCCAGCAAATGCTATGAGTAATATAAATGATTAGGGAGCGATGGCCTGTTCAAATTTTACAGTCGATTGAATCTTATTTTTCATGAGGAATACCAAACAGTGTGCTTCATGATCTCTGATTTTTTTTTAACCTAAATTTATTAAATATTTTTGTTGCTGGATGATGGATCAAGTCTCAAGAAACTGAAAATATTTTGAAGCTCTCTGAATTATATTGTTATTGCTTTGTATTTGTACCTTATCAGATCTTAAAAATGATAGACATTCAAGAAATTATTGAAAGATAATTCTTCCATGCTGTATATRTATTTGGTATAATCATCCACATCATTTTTTTTAGGTGTGTAAAATTAAGTGGGCCAGACTTTGTGACTGAAAATTAMAATTCGTGTTCTTTACCATAAAAATAATTTACATTGGCTCCTGAAACTTGTCCGTGGGCATGTGCCAGTGAACAGTGGCTGCCTGAACTAAGGCAGCTCACAGCAGTGACCACTCCTTGCTGCCTCAGCAGGTGCCATCCTGCCAGGATCTGTGGATTAGGRCAGCAGTTTGAGCTTGCAAGAGGGGCTCTTCTCATACGTGGGCCAGCTGTTTCCCTGGGCAAGCCTCTTGTGTCTGTGCTGAGCATGAGTAACCRTTCTGGGCCAAACTGTCCAAAGCTGCTCTGTGTGAGCATGGAGAGCAGGGTGTGGAATGAGACCTGCAACTATGGGTCGTGCTGGGAGTGGGCAGCATGAGGTACAGCAGTACAGCTGGATATAGCATAATGTTATGTTAAATTGGCCTTCACTGGTATTACGTTATGTTAAATCAGCCTCCACATCAACATGTTTCTCTCGGTGGCAGAGGCTTAACTGACTGTAAATCAAAATTCCACATTACACAGTACGCTACAGTATAAATCAAGCACGAGGTTGTTCAGCCTGTTGGGAGATGAAGTGACTCAAAGGAGCCCGTGGCAAAACCACACCAACGGGAGATCGTGCACAGCCTAGCCACACAATTAAGGCTGCTCTTGCATGCTGGAAATCCCAAGGGAGGACAGACAGTGTTATCACCATCTGCTCTAATCTTGGGTTAATCCTGCTGCAGAATAGGAAGCCTCTTTGGGCTGGGGAATCTCATCAAGCCCACTACGGACCAATTTGTCCAATTGCATTTGTTCTTCTGCCGAATCCTGTGATCTGAAAGAAAGCCTCTTATCGTTTGTTTGCCACATCATCCACTTGGTTACACGACTGAGCTTTATACTCTGTTCTGCAAAGCTTATTGGAATTTCAAAGAAGGCAAAAATTTTGTATAAAAGCCTATTTTCTCAAACCCTAAATCCACTAATTAGTTGTTAATGGGTCTAACAGTACATAAATATAAAAATACTGTATTTCATTGAGCTATCTGAAATAAACAGATACCACACACAGTGTCAGCTGCAAACCTTGTTAACAGGTTGGGATATTTTGTTATTTTGAGGCCAGGAATCCTTTCTTCTTCGTACCTCACAGATTCTCAATAGGCCGGGACCCCCTAACTGAGTCTGCTACAGCCTCTTCTCTTGCAGCATTCCATCTTTCTCTAAACACTTCAAATCCTTATTTGTCACCAGCTCAGCCTACCATATCATTGAATTTTATCAAATGTAATGCCCCTGTGCCCCAATCCCTCCTTGTATGACTTTGTCGTATTAATAATGCGTTTAGTYCTCTTTATTCCTGCTGTGGCTGTGGCTAAATGGCGTGAAAATTACCCTGCAGATGAAATTCAGATGACCCACCAGAGACTGTGTCTCTGTTTTAATGTGACTTTCCTTGCCCTTACTGCCCTTGCTACTAAAATTCTTCAAGCCAAGTCCTCCTCTTCATAGGTGCTAATTATTTTTCTCCCAACAGCCACATACTTGCTAGGTCACTGTATTAATTTTCTTTCCTGTTTTCTCTTTTTCTTCTCTTGCATAACTCTAAATTCATTAGTTACAGAAGAAGAATTCTGTGMTTAGAGCCAGGGCTGTAGGAGGAGCACATAAAAAAATCATTTCCCTAGCAGAGTAGGGCTGCTGCTTATTCTTGATGCATTATTTCAAACACAGAAGAAATAATCCTGTAAAAATATAACTCTGCAGTATTACATTGTGTGATAATTTATAACATCAAATGTGTAAACACCAGATGGACTGGGCTTTGTCTATTGTTAAGACCTAAAAGGAGGATTTTTCACCATGAACACATATTTGCATCAGCTGTGGAAACTGACTTATTGGACTGTGACCATGTACATTGGCTGCCTGAACTAATGAAGCATAGAGGATTCGAAATAACTGAGGATCAATAAAATCAGTCAGAGGGCCCATTATGCAGAGTAGACAGTGAYGAGCCAATCAGTCTGAACTCCCACAAGACCTTTCCTAGGAATCCTCCAGCAGAGGTGGCTCCCAAAGCGCTTTGTCACCCCTTCGTGCCCGTTTGTGCTCTGTGCTCCCTGATGATACCAGGGAGCAACTCTGAGTGTTGGTCTCTACCCGCAGCCCRTGTGAGGGACCACAGAGCCTTGAGCGTGAGCACTGCTCCCTATCCCTGGGTGACTCCATCGCCATGGCAACGTTTCGTGTGGCTTGGCTTTGACAAGGCCATCCAGTTTACTCTGGAGCTTTGCGTTACCAATTCCTCACCTCCACCAAGCGTGTTAGCACTGAACGCATTCCCGACCCCATGTCCGCTTTGCCTTCCTGCAGAGACCACTGCTCTCCTCCCCTCCCGAGCCCTTTCTAGGTCAAGAGCCAGCACAGCCCTGCTCCTTGCCAGCTCATACCACACTGCTCCCCTAGCAGATGCCTGGCTGGTGCCAAATTTRGGGTATTACCTTCTGTCCATGTACATGGCTTTTCATTCAGTTGTTTTGTTTTCTGATACGAACCTCTAAACTTGCAGCAAACAGGAAGGGCCTTATTTCTGCATCCAGGCATTGAGCTGTAGGTGTCTGGTGAAGAACCACTGCACTTCAGCCCTGCCAGGATCAACTGGAAGCTGATAATTAGGTACCTGTGACAGTGAGATATCAAGTGCGTAGAGACATTTGGAAAAGTAAATCTTCCTAGCTGCTAAATTCAGTCGGGTGAACAGGTGAGCCGAAAACAATGCCAAACAACAGCAAAACCTACTCTTGATATTTCCTGAGCAAATATGTCGAAAAAAAGTGACCCCCAAGACACCATGGATTTATATGTTTTTGTTAAAAAGTTGTAACAACGAGCACAACATTGTCTATGATCAAGTAAACATGGACACAGATGAGCTTATACAAATAAAATATTTTGCTGACTGCTACTATCTGGCTGCAGGAAGTGCTGCCTGTTAGCTCTAGGTACTGCATTAACCATCTTAGCSTGTTAGAGGTTTTGTAGTGAGTGGACAAGGTGCTTGTTCTTTTTTTTATTGAGTTTTAAATTATTTTCTATTTCTTTATATAGTCAGATAACTGTTAAAAAGCCTAAGCCCCATACAACTGTTGCCTTTCTGGAGTGTGAACAAAAATAGATAATTAAGGTATTAAATTTGAGTTGGGCAGAGAGGAACCTCATGAGGTTTAACCAGGACAAGTGCAGGGTCCTGYRCTTGGGGAGGAATAAYCCCARGCACCAGTACAGGTCAGGGGCAGACCTGCTGGAAAGCAGCTCCCTGGAGAGGAACTTGGGAGTGCTGGYTGACAACAAGGTAACAATGAGCCAGCAATGTGCCCTCATCTTCAGGAAGGCTAATGGGATCCAGGCCTGCATCAGGAGGAACATTTCCAGCAGGTGGAGGGARGGATCTTGCCCCTCCACTCAGCCCTGGTGAGGCYRCAYCTTGATACTGTGTGCAGTTCTGGGATCTCCAGAACAAGAGGATGTGGAGCTCCTGGAGCAGGTTCAGCAACAAGTGACCGAGATGATCAAGGGGCTGGAGCACCTACCGTATGAGGAGAAGTTTAACAAGCTGGACCTGTTTAGCCTAGAGAAGAGAAGGATGAGAGGGGATCTAATCAACATGTACAAATTCTTGCAGTATGATTGTAGGGAGGAGAGGGCTAAACTGTTTTCTGTAGTGGCTGGTGATAGGACAAGGGGCAAGGGTTTTAAGCTGAGGCAGAGGAGGTTGCAACTCCGGGTGAGAAGAAACTTCCTTCCTGGGAGGGTGACGGAGCCGTAGACCAGGCTGCCCAGAGAGACTGTGGAGTCTCCTTCTCTGGAGATCTACCARACCCTTCTGGATGCCACCCTATGCTCTAGATGTCCCTGCTGGAGCAGGGAGGTTGGACTAGATGATATCTAGAGGTCCCTTCCCACCTTAACCACTCTGTGAAATTAAGGTATCTTTGACCTAAATCAAAAATCACTTATCAACAAATAAGGCACTAAAAATTATCACTTTGGCAGGCAAGCTTTTATAGGTTCCTCCCTAAAGTCATGCGTGTTGAGTGTCAGGTGTAGCAGCAACGGGAAGTGGGAACAGCTGGAGATGGTGCTGCCCTACAAAAGGGGTAGGGCAAGAAGAGTAAATGCTGTAGTTTTTTAGTGACTGTAGTGTGGTGTGGTGCTGCTGCTGCTGTGAGGCAAGGTGGTGGGGTGATTTTTTTGTTTTTTTAGTAAGTGAGCTGTCTTTGCTGGGATGACTTTATTTTTTCTCAAGTGACATCAAGTTTGTTCAATGGATTTGCAGTGTTGCCGCACAGGTAGTCAAGAGCRTCCTGGTTGGCTTCAGTGAAGGCTGAGCCCTTGGGGAGGTGCTCTTGTGAAGCAGTGTGCCAAGTTAAGTGGGGGAATTTTGCCTTTTTATGAAGGAGCAATTTGTGTGCATATAGTAACTAAAATTTCTCTTTTTTTGTGAATGTGACTTGTCTGAAAGATATTTTGCCAGAATAGCCTGATCTACTTTGCTTATTGACACCTGGATTCTTCACCACTGGTACCTATTTGATGTAGATATTAGCTGAATTGCAGCTCTTTCTCTTTTCGGCAGAAAAAGAATGACAAGTCTAATGATGTGTAGAGTGCATTTTATATTTAAAGTATCTAAACACAAATGAGGTCTTGTTGTTTGCTTAACTGTACAGCCTAGCTACAGGATTGGGAATGTGAGACTTCTCAAATTTGCAAAAGTAGCAAAGGAAAGGGGAAAAAGTGCAGACAAGGCAATTAAAATGATGTAAGTGTTCATTGGAGGGAGGAATATGATTATACTCTACCAACTGTGAACAGYAGGGGAGTTTTGGCAATTGGGTTTCTTGCTGTGTTTTGTCTAAGAGKAGTGAATCTTGGTGTATTTCTGAGATATGACTTAGGGAGGCATCTAATATGTGTCCTCTTCTTACACATTGTATATACTATGCGTATAATACTGTGTGTACCTTAGCTTGTGAGTACTCGGTATTGAGTTGTGAGATGACCAATTTCATTTCCAGTTAGCTCATGTTGGCTGTGCACAAYTCTGAATACTGTTTTGTAGTAACTTAAAATGAACAAGTCAGTCTCTACATCCATGAGAACCACTGAGGATTTAAGCAAAGAAGTATCTGTTACAAAGAGAGTCAGGAGAATGGAATTATGTTTAATATTGAAATTCCTGGATAGACTTGAAAAATTGACAGCGAGAAGGTSCAGCAGTTGCTCACTAGATATTGAGAGGAAGTGAAGAGCAGGGTGAGGACTGGACTTTGCACTTGCTTGGTTCCCTGAACTCTAGCAAGCAGGTAGGGGAAGGCTGTTCTTTCTGCACATTGAGTCAGGGTAGCTGAATTCACAGTTAGGGGGTTGAGTGGTGGGTATAGGCAGGTGTCCATGACCAAGTATAGACCTGTATGTGCTTAGCATCTTGTCTTAAAATAGAATTATAGAGAAGAACTCATACATGATAGTTTATTGCAAAGATGCATAAAAGACTGCTTGATAGAAGAAAATTAATATTAGTAGTAGGCATCTAAATTGCAAGAACCAGATAATTAATAGTATGGAAAGGGCTTGGTGGTATTGACAGAGCCAGGTTCCTTTTCAAGTTAGTATTATCTTAGGTACCTATTTTAGGCAGAAGTCCTTCTTGCTAAATCTCTAGTAACTTGCACCTTTCTAATTTTGGACAACTGTAAAATAGAGTAATAAGCCTTAAATTCAGCAGCTAATGTCAGTGCTACAACCCATGTTTATTTTCTTGCAAGTCAGTTATCTGAAAAAGTAAATTCTGGTAACCTAGTGCTAAAGGATTGAGTGCTGCTATCCATCACTATGATATTAGGATAAAATGTTGTCAATAACAAACCTTGCTTAAACCATGATAGCTCTTTTCAATTATGGAAAAAGATTGATTTCCAGGTATTTGGGTAATCTTTCACTAAAAATTTCTTATTTTTGTCCCCCAGTAATTTTCAACAAGTGTTGACAATAGCAGSTGGAGCTGCCTAGAAGCCAACACCTTGATTGAGAACTCCTGGTTTGGGCTTTGGTTTCCCCTCTCTGGAGCATCATGACTGCCCTTAGCAGAGCTTCAGCACCAGCCATGGGTGCGCACACACACACCAGGGGCAACAAGCAGCGAGTGCTGACCTCRTTGGGCTTGTTGCTTGGACCTGACAGAACTGGACAGAGAGGCTTGCGTCTCTAGGGTTCAATATTTCAGCAATGTTTTCGTCTCTTAGTAAATTCCACACAGTTCTGTGCTTTTGAGTTTTCTTTTTCTGTCAGTTCACTCCAGGTGTGCTGTGAAGTCTCKTAAGGCTCAGTTCTTAAATGCATGCTGCTTTTGCCTTCTACCTTTCAGGAAGAGGCAGGTTGCAAAACACGAACATACACACACAAGTCTATTTATCTGCAATTCCAGCCTCATTGTTAGTTTGATGAATTGACTGGTTTATCAACTGCCTAGGGATGCAACTTCAAATCCTTGGCTTCCAAAATAAAGGCATCTTATAAAAACCTACTCTGGTGACATGCTTCCATACTGCTTCTCAGTGTAATTCTTGCATTTCTTATTAAAATCTGTTATGTGATTTTTTTCTTATTTTTTTTGGCTTATGGACTTTAAGAATATTATTGAGCTGCTATGTCCTTTAAAAGGGTCTTGTCTGTAAACCAGATTGCTCGGTTCAGCACCTGTTATGTTCWTTCATATGTACTTTAAGTTAACCTGCCCTTTAAGGCTAACTTTCACTGTTAAGGCTATATCTGAATTGCTCTTGCTTCCCCACTTAAAGTACMTTTCTTTTCTGACATAGAGACTGCATATTTTCTGTGACCTGTCAGTGATTTCCTACACTAGAGCTGTGTAAATAAGAACCAATTCTAGACAGTGGGTTTGACACAGATGCTAAAAGCTGTCATTGTCATGCTGTAAATGCCTTGAGTGCCAAGGCAAGTGAGAGACTCCTAAGAAGTTATCAGACGGTCCTCCTAGAATAAATACTAATTTCAGTKGAGATGCATGCATGTAGGGGTAACTGAAGGGAATCTGATATCTTATTCTTTTAGACATTTTGATTGTGAAAATAACACAGTGAATGCTTGTTCWCCCCTCTGGGAACTGTTTTGATGTTTGCTATTTTTTGTGGCAATAGAAGTGTTTGTCACAGAATAGCATGAGACTATGTATTCCTCTGTAGTCATCAAAATATTTGAAGCTAAGCAGCTTGAAAAGTCAGAGGCTTTGTTGGAATTCAGAGGTACAAAAATACTTTCACGGAAATATTCTGAATCCTTAAATTCCCTCTTCCATTACTGGATGTACTCATGCTTGCAGCTTGTGTGCCTCAATTGCACATTTGGAAGTCACAGAGCTTTCTTGTATTCCTCTTGGAACTGTGAACCCATTTTCTCTGTAAGATTGCAGACTGTGGCAGTGCTGTCATGTCAGAGAAAATAACAAAATTTTCTCGTTAGGAACTTATTGTAATTTACTCATGGTGCTGGTTTTGCTCAAATTATTCTTGCAGATCTAAAATTTTCCAAATCCAATAGTCAGGCACGTATAGGCATTTTATCCTACCAATATGGAATGAGTTTTGCTTTTACAGTTGCTAAATAGATGAGCAGGTTGATTGTGAGGGTAGCAATCATTTTCAGAGTGCTCTGGCAAGTAATTACAACTGTCAAGAGTTCACTTCTGTTCYGCAGTAGCATGTGGTTCTGTTGAAGACTCGCTCTTTTACAGCATCTCTTCCTAAAGTGGTTGCAACATTGTTCTCAGCTTAATACATTTCTGTTCATGCAATGCTGAGTTGCCCACCAGCTGCCTGCAACTAAGTTAGCATGAAGCGGGTGAATGGGGCATCCCCTTCCCTGAGGTGGCTGCACAGCAGGAGCTGAGCCTAGGAATGGAACTGGAAAAGGAAAGTGGGAGAGGGAGAAAGGAAAAAAAGAGACTGAAAATGTAAAGTATAAAAATCTAAAGCCTAGGTGGGAGATGCATCCTTATAAGGATAAAAGAAAGTGTTACTGGAGTGTTAAGGAAAGACTGCTTCTGTGGACAAGGAGAGGGGCTGTGATATGAGCTGAATGTTGAAGAGCTGCTGGAGGAGAATGTAGGAAACTGGAAAGCAGAAATGGCTGAGAGGAAAGAGCACAGGGCCTGCAAAGACGGTTCTGAAAACAAGCATTTCAGCCCAAACTGGTAGAACAGAAAGGATCACATGGTCTGTCATCTGTCCTCTAATTTCCCATTTCCACAAAAGAACGGGGTAACCTTTCCCTGTTTACCTGTTTCTTCTCACTCTGTTTTAATTTGGTAACTTGTTTTTGGCTAACCTGTGACTCTGAACTAAAAGGAAGTTTTTTTCTGCAGTTCTCAGCTAAATGTCTGAAGAATCAGATGGCTTAAATCAGCACCATTCAATTGGTTTTAATTGCTGTAAATGAAAGGTAGCCTGAGGAGCCACTGCTGCRCAGGGCTGGAAGGAAGGACAACTTGCCCTTGATGTCACTAAGATATAGATGACTTTTGTTCCCCCTTTCAACCTAGGCTCTTGAATTGGGATACATATTAGGCAAGTGTTCCGTTTTCTGGTCGCCTGTGATGTGTGGTTTAATGAAAAATTACCTCKATCCTTTTCCAGCATTTCCTAGCAATTCATGCTACAGTGCTTGTCACCTAGTAAAAGATTCCTGGTCCATTGCTTTGCTGTAGAAARACTCATCTCCTTTTCTTTGCATTTCATAAGGTAAACACTTCCTTCTCCTTCTTGCAGCTCCTTTGCAAATGGTACAGGATAAACTTGGGATTAAAGATGAAAAGAGAGCTGGGGGGAAAATGTGCTGATGAGAGTCTGCTCAGACTCCCTTACAGAGTGCACAGGGTACAACAAGGTGGTGCTTATGTTTACCTTAAGTACCTAAGCAGCACAAGTGTGGGATGCAAGTTAACTGATTTTAGCAATTTAAGTAAGAGGCAGAGGGAGACAAGATTGARTCAGAGCTGGAAAATGTGCTGAATGGACATAAAATCCATGACCCATAAGAAGTATCTTTGGTTGGGATTTGTGCCTGATTTTTCTTCTGAATCTATTATTTATCTTGGAAAAACAAGGATAGAAATGTAGAGAGGGCTTTTAATTTAAACTAAACATTTATATTTAATGTAATTGACAATTAGTTTCATGTCATGGCTTYATAATCTGGGCCTTCAGGAAAAATATCAACTCAGTGATGTGTGGAGAAACAGTCAGGCCAGGGACTTGGTGACATGCACTTGTGTGGGATGTCCAGTCTGTGCAGCAGGGGATCTGCAGGCAGGGCACACTTGCTCTGATGCCTCTTTCACCAGTCTTCTCCCCACCTGTTCAACATAAATACAAGATAGCTGGGAAGCTGAGTTGAGTGACTGCGGTTCTAGCACTTTACTATCATTGTAAGTGTC
Organism: Eudromia elegans; assembly: GCA_003342815.1. Classification (NCBI taxonomy): domain Eukaryota; kingdom Metazoa; phylum Chordata; class Aves; order Tinamiformes; family Tinamidae; genus Eudromia; species Eudromia elegans. The sequence goes on along the minus strand of PTEX01000036.1, from coordinate 2,570,297 downwards.
CATGCACCAGTGATTGTGGTGGTTTTGTTGCTGAATTTGAAGTATTTAAAGCCAATACTGTGTCTTGTCCCACTAATGTGTTGCATTTAAATGTAACTTGCAGTAACTGACAGATGATGGAATAAATTTACAAGTTGTGGTGGGGGGGACAGTATTGGCTGATACGCAATCATTTATCTTATGGCAGCATGAGCAAAGCTTGAGTCAGACACGGCTAAACGGACTGAAGCTTGAACAGTGTTTTTTGAACTGCTTGAAATAACAAAATCAGTCCTCCTAAATTAACCCCTCATGGATCTCTGGTACAGTTAAGTGCCATAATCAAAAGACGCTCCCAGTGCGTGCGCWGTCACCCACTTGCCTTAGCCCCGCGTTGTGCCCGCTGCTGCCTCGCTGCGCGTGGCGTAGCACTCCCATCTGCTCTGTGAGACGCTGGCGTGATGGGATGAGACAGGACTAGTCTCCGTTTGTCAATTTAGACTGACATCTGCTGGTCTAAGCAACTGGCAGGCATCGCTGCTGARTGCAAACCAATTGGAGGTGGCAGCTATTTCGTTTTGTCCTTTTGTCATTTCAGAGGCTGCAACGGCARCCAAGCCACTCAATTACAAAAGAAACTCGCATGGAATAATAACTCTGTAGAGGAAGGAAGGCAAGAACAATAGTGTGTAAAAGAAAATGAGTTTGACGTGATAAATTATATGTGTGCCTGCCCAGTGTGCTGTGTAAGTACTCAAAGGAGGCAATGGAAGCTGCCTCTGTATTGGCCAATTAGATGTACATAAAAGGTGCTATTTAGGGGCACCACGCTGCAGGCTGTAATGAGGAGTCTTTGGATACAGAGCGATAGAGAGATGGTTTTGTCTTCTACCCTGTCAATAAGCTGAAGAGAGGGGGAGTGGCAGCGTGGTGGGCCATCAGCTCTAGATGCTGGAACAGGCGTGTGACTGTTGTCACAAGGGGCTTGGCCTTCTCCCATCATTACTGGCARCCCCAGCGCAGCAGCTACACACGGYGTCAGGAGCAGTACTAGAACCAGGAGGCTGCTGTCCCCTTCTGTGACTTGAGTGAGAAGCCTCCATGTTCCCACAGGTTCTAAAATTTAGAAATCCAAGCCAGSAGAATCCACATCTTATATTGACTGCAGCGCTCCTTGCTCAACTTGAAAGGCAGTTAGAGTGTTTTCTGTGGTCCAGGCTTTAGCTTGATGGTTTTTGTTTTCTGTTTGTTTTGAGTAGTAAGTCATTCAGAATTAGGCTGAATGTTTATTGCTTCCTCACTGAGATCTGGGAATGCTGAGCGAAACATGATATATTTGAATGAGCTGTTGCTACATGAATCTTGTGATATCTGTGAATTGAAGCCTGAGGGCTGGTGCTCTCCTAACTAAGAGCAGCTACAATGTGGATGCTAAGAAAACAGCATTCACTGATTAMACAGATTTAGTTGGTCTTACTGTATATTTAGCTCCTGTACTGTGACAAATCTGGGTAGCAATCAGTTGAGCAGTCACAACCTAAACAAAATCTGTTCTTTAATAGGCAAATGTTACTGAATATGTTGTTACTGTGTAGAACTGAGCAGTGCCATGCGCAGCCCCTGTCACCAGCTTCTTGCCAGGCCATCAGCCACCCCGGCGGTCTTGTGGCTCACGGTGGGGAGCTGCAGAGGGTCAGGCAGCTCTTGCACCCTGAAGGCCGCGCCATTCCCAGCTTGGTTCTTGACTTTTATTTTGTTGTTTCTTTGAGGCCAGTAATCTCCACGCTACCTCTGCAGCTCTAGTTCCCGCAGCTGAATCTCTTGATCTTTCCCAAGCCACTTCCTAAGCAGAAATGAGGAGAGGAGGGAAGCTTTAATTATGCAATAGCAGCTACTTCTAATTCTAGGGTGTTTAATTGGTGGCTGATTTGCACTGCTCATTGCCACCTACAGACTGCTTGGTCTACAGCACCAGGTGTATGACAGTTGGAATGTTATTTGGCTTTTTCAGTGCTGATTGGCTTTGCTCATTGTGGTGTGATTATACTGTCAGCTRTCTGAGCTAATTCCCTTTGATGTATCTTGATTTCAATAGGTGAGTTGGCTSTCAGGATAGATGCACCCTAAATTCACTGGGTCCTCCCAGCTGACTTTGTGTTATGTCAAAAATACTTGGTGCTAGTTGTGATGATGGCATGATGCTGATCACTGTCCTTAGAAATCTGGACTGAAGTCTCTGCTTCTTTCCCCATCTCACTTAAACCTCTGCCAGACTGAAGGAGTGATATAGGAGAGCTCTTCCTAAACTGCTTGATCTCCTTGTGKGGGCTGCCACACCACTGGCAAGGAACTGAGATGCAGCTATGTGGTGCACATMCTGCAGGAGGGAAGGTGTGTGAAATTCAGACCTTTTTATTCTCTGTTCCTTTAACCTCATGATTTTGCCTATGCAGTGCAAAATGGCACCGGGGGTAGCTTGTGCAAGGGGCTGGCTGGCCACTGAGCCCACCTGGGTGACAGGGAGCATGGGTTGACTACCTATTTCTTCCTTTAGCCACCTGAGCAGGCTTAGAGGCAAGAAGAGGCTGTGCAAGAACTTATGCAAAGCTGTTCAGCCATTGGGAGCTGCCATGGGTGCTGAGGATCCTCCTGCTGAATGGGCCCGGAGCAGGGAAGGGCTGCCCTGATGTGAGGAGGAAGCAGCGCACCACCAGTAGGCACTTGATAAATCCTAGTGAAGTGCTAGTACTTCAGGCAGCAGTGTGAAGTCAAGCTGTGTTTTGTGGCAAAGGCATAGTGATTGCTAATAATTGCAATTAAGCATCTTTGTATGCTAAGTGCTGACAGACGTGGAAGGAGATGGTGCCACCCTAGGATGATAACATCAAATACATGGGGATTTGTTGCCAGTGATGCTGACTCCAGGTGTTAAGGTGCAGCCCATGTGCAGAGTTGGGCTAGATGAGCACTCAGCACGTAGTGCTTGGTCAGCACGGCTGCGGTGTGTGGGTCTGGGCAGGGTTTGTCCTGCTTCCCCCGCTAAGGTAACTCCCGTTCACAGGTGTAAAGGCTGTTTTGCAGGGTACTGACCCTTTGGATCCTGCCTCTGAGAAGGCACCTAGGGAGGCAGATAAGCCACATAATAATGTGACTCTTCTGTTACTGTTCCTCTGATCATACCAATTAGCTGATGCATGAGGAAAAGCACAGGACTGAGTTAGCACAAGCTTATTGATTTGTCTAAGGTATTTAATGGCTCTTTGCATTTAGGTTAGGATTTAGAGCATTGATTATCATCTTCAAAGAGTGTAAGAAATTGTAGTCAACTAAACTGAAGCCATGACAATATTGGTGTGAGCATCAAGAAAATCCATAAGCTGCCTTAAGCCTTTAAATGGCCTCTTGTCAGGTAGGACTGCTGASTACGTAGCTGCAGTGATATCTGGAGTTTCTGCAGGTTAAATCTCTCTGAATGCTCCTGATATCATCTTTGAATTAGGGCTGCTATTACTGTGTATCATTGCTTCCAAACCAACGTGAGTGGGTTTAYTGCTAAGTTTCCTTGTTACTGCTGGTGTTCACTTCTCACATGATGAAACTTTGCTGATTTTTTTATCACATGTTGGATAGTAATATGAACATCCTGATAGATGCACTCCAGTGTAATACGGTTKGCTAGAGCAGATGGGGAAATGTGCTGAGACTTAAAGTTGCTAAATGTAGCATTTGACCTGCACCATTGCTGATTTGGACAACTTTGCCTCTAAGCAAAATTCTTGATAGGCAACTTTTCCTTCAATTCATTCCTCTGCTTATCATGATGGTAGGTACCTGCAGCACTGGTCAGTGAATTGCATATGTGATGACTCTGCAGTGTATCATAGAGCAGGAGGGAGGCATCACAGAAATCAAAAAGGACTCCATGGGTATTGACAGGAGACAACCTGTGTGTGTATACAAGCAGCATCAGATGAACAATATACTCAGATTTGGTAGGTGGTTAGCAATGAGAAACAAGACATGGGCTATTCTCCAGTTGTATTGTTGCTTAATTAATGGCTATCTACATMGTGGATGTGACTGTTACAGCCCGAAGCTGCAGAGCATGACCTTTAAGAAAGGACTACTTAAATTCATGGGTTTCTATGATTAGCCCAATATTCAATACTATTGAATACTATTTTTGTTAGATTTGATGGCTACAAATTTTTTCCGAAATTGAAGTAGGTAATGTCATTTTTATGAAAACTGTGTATTACTGCCTGAATATTATATACATGATGTTCTAGCATTTACTATTATCTTGCACATTGACTTAAATTTGGACCCTCTCATAGAATCCAAAAGTGGCACCACTGCTAACAAACAAGACCTGCAGATAATTCTTTTTTCTGGAATTTAGACCTTTTAAAGTAGGGAGATCTAAAGGGTTCCAGTTGATCAGGATCTCCTTTGATGTGCTAATATGATTTTATATTCAGGACCCCTACATAAATGAGCATGTGAGAAGCAGAAATGCAGTAGCTTGGCTGTGTAGGGCCTTTCCTGTAATCGGGTGACAACTAGGATCATATTTAAGTCCTTTTAGTATTTTGTAATGAAACGATGATCGTGTGTTTCTGTTGAAGTTCATTAGGTTAAGAAGAACAAAACCTCTGGTGTGAGTTGAACTCCATTAATAAGAGTCTTCGAAGGCTTTTCAAAGAGTTGAGAGGAAAAGAGTTGACAACCCTCTGAACTTGAAAAGGGAGAGGAAGCTGGAAATTGTGAGGTCTGACCTTTCAGCCAAGTCACACCAYAGAAAATTTTACTGAGAATTTGGAGGGAAGAAAGGAAATACTATTTCATAGCAACACCATGAAGATAAATTTTTCCAAAGCTATAATGTGATTTTTCTTTTTCAAGTCCTTGTGTAACAGACAGCATAAGCCTCTGGATCAGTTGCCAGCTTCTTTAGAACTTATGCTGTCACGTCCTACAGCCTTACTGGCCTTGTGTATGCCAGCATGTTAGGAACCATCCTGGCACASCTCAGGTGGTCATGTTTGACAGCCAGTGTGCCTCTGAAAGCTTGGCACAGGGGGGATTTAATGCACAAGGAATGGACACAAAGCATCAAAGGTTTGAATGCTGGTTCTGACAGAACCAGCTCAGGGCATTGATGACATGAGGTCATCTCAGAGGACATGTAAGCACAAGAGAGCTCATGGTAGCATGGTTGGCTTCTCCAGTGGCCTCAAGCTATGAGGTGACAGTGGGATGTTAATGAGAGGCTCTCCTAAGTCATGTCAGGAGAGCTGGTCACATCATGACTGTGAGGACTCTGAGCTCTGAGGATCTGTGGRCTGCACGATGGATACAAAGACTTTGTAAAGGAGCTCAGGTCTGGGAGCTTCTGTGTTGTCTGCTTTTATCTCTGTTAAGCTCATTGAACTGCTTAAGTGGCAAAGCATTAACTGCAGTTATGTGAGCCAAAAGCTTTGCTGCTTGCTTTTCATTGTTGCCCTACAGTTCTGCACCTAAACTTTTTTAATTTTTAGAATATTTTTTTCCTTTTGGTTCATCTTCTGAGTTGCTATTCCTGGTTTCAAATGAATTGAAAACTGCTTGCAATCTACAACTACGAGGCACCTCTAAAATCTGGACGTGTCGGTGCTGGGGGAAGTTTTAACAAGCCATATGATCTGCAGAGTTTGCACTGGAAGTGAGGCTTGATCTTAAAAATCATATGTTCGTGAATATCTGGTTGAAAGGTTTGGTGTTCGGAGAAGATGATGGCAATAGCAGTYTGACAGGTGGGGAGGATCAGAGTAAACTGTTGTGTACTTAGACCTCTGCACTAGTTTTTCCTACGTTGCCAGTGGCCAGGCTTGAAAGACTGAGCCTGTGTTGTGCAGCACCAGGGAACAGGAGGAAAACTATCTGGGATGAGGAGGAAAAGTAAAATTTTGTAAAACTCAGTTTCACAGCAGGGACTTTTAATYTCATTTCTGCAGCTCCACAGTAGTGAGAAACAGCTTGCTCTCTCGTGGTAACTGAACTCACCCAATTTGCTCCATGTTGCAATGTTTACATGCTGTTATTTATAACTGACATGGTTAACAATTAAAGGAGGGCTTCAATTCTATAAATATCAGCAATGCTCTAAGGCACCTCTCCCAGCCCTAACCACCACATAGTTCATTTAATTGTTAATGCAGAAGGAACTGCTCACATCCCAAGGCAATGTGGCTCTTAGACATCTTTCTTCATGATTCACACMAACATTTAATTTACGGAACTGACATATTAACTCCAGTGGCCTAAAAGAATGAGTAATATTGTAGAGCTGTTCACTAAACAACAGGAATGTTTTCCCAAAGATCTCTYTTTTTAATTGAAGCCATTTGTCATTTTGAATGGAGAATGTATTCATTAGRAAGCAGCATCTCAGAGGGGGCTGGAAGGCTCAGGAGATTAGCAATAGGGTACAAAGCCTTTTGCCTCTAGGTTGCTGGTTTCAAATCTGGCTATGTCATTATTGATCTGAAGAAGTCATTACAGGCTGACAGATGTTTCATGGCTTATATAGAAGTGACCTTGTCAGATTAGTCAAGCTTTTTGTGATGAGGCATGTCCCTGCTCCCTGTAAAAACTAAAAAAATCCTCATTAACACCTTGTTGGTAGTCCTTGCAATATCAGTAAGGACAGGGTAAGTTTGTTTATGAGCTGCTGAGCATTTTGGTGGGTGATAGATACATTTTTTAAGTAGCTCATGACACGTAAATTTCCAAGTTAATTCTACATTGCATAGTTGAAAATGAATCCTTTTTACAATACTGTCACATTTTAAAACATATTGTAAATAGTATTTGACTGGAAACATCAGTATGTGTATTAACAAATTTGTAAAAATTACTTAGCAAAAATGTGCACCTGAAAGAACAATGCCATATGCACTTATCTTCTCTCAGTTGTTTTCAGGGTAATGTTTAAAATATTTGATCCAATGGGTAATCTGCTGCTGAATGTAGCTGACAATGAGTGTTTAGTTTGTGGGGTTTTTGTTTTCTTGTTACACAGAGGGAGTGAAGAGAGGAATCTTGTGATATTGCCAAGGCAGCATCAGCTCAGCCTGCAATAGCTCTTGTTTGTAGTTGTACCCAAATTGTTGTCTTGTTGTCCTAGGTGGCCACTAGCCCTGAGAGCAGATATCTCTCCTTGCAAGGTTTGGTCCTGCTTGGGCACGAGCCTACTCATTGTAAAGCCATGTGGGGCTCTCCCTTGGTAGGGCTCACATGGGAGTTGTTGGGCACAGGCTCTTAGGGGAATCTCTTTGCACTCTCCTTTTCAAAATCCTATAAGAAGGATCTTATCACCTTGGATGAGGCTCCTCTGTTCTCCACCAACTGTGACTTCAAGGGACTTGACTGAAGTGAAGGAGAGCTGGAGCTCTGGAGATGCAGAACTTCTGAAAGAGATCTTATGAAAATAAATGACATTGCTGGCAGGCTCCATTGCTCCTCTGAAGTACTGGAGGAAAATGCCAGTAGTTTGGTGGGATTTTTTTTCCATAGGGAAGGAAAGGTGGTGTATGTCAAACTTCACTTTTTGTGTGCTGGTGCTGTAAATTCTATTTGAGACAGAAAATTGACTTTGAAGCCTTCATGTTTCTTGTATTGCCAAGAAACATCAAAGCTGGCTTGGTGATGTTGTTGGCAGAAAACTAAGTGCAGATGACACTGGTCCTATATTGTTAACAACGGGTAAAATTGATCTGTTAGTGAAGCAGGTAGGCAAGGCATCAATTTGTGCCGTTGTATTTTTGGTTTCAGGCCCAATTTGGCCTCTGCGGGACTGACTCAGGCTTTTTCCTCAAGATCAATTTTCTTCTCTGCAGGGTAAAAGACCCTTCACCCACTGTACAAAGATCTTGCAGGGTATTRCATACTTTAAAGAAGATGGCTGTGCTGGGATGGTTTGCTCTAAATATTTGGCACACCTTGCTATATTCTTTGGCCAATTATAGCTCGTGACTTTGGCTCTTTCTGTGTCAAGAGCATTTGCTGTGAAATGCTGCAASGATATGGGTGGGTGTGCCAAAGCTGCTGTGCCCCTTCAGCTGTTTTCAAGGTGATAAGAATATGCAGGTGCTTTTATCAAGAACTTCAAGGGGCATTTAGCCTTTTGCAGAGCACAGAACACTGTGTACTATTTAAGGCTCGTACGGAAAGCAAAGAAAACATGCTGTGCTCTGGACTTAAGGATTATGATCAGGTCATGTGAAAAGATGAACAAATATACAATGTCACAACACTTCAGCCATCCAGCTCAGCCGTTTTCTTTTTTCTTACTGGTAAAGAGCTTTAACCCATACACCTTCTGTAAGGCATAAATAATATTGTGTCTGCGAGAGGTAATGTGTGTGTAATATCTGACCTGCCTCCCGGCAACGTGGTCTGTAAGCAATGTCTGCCAAGTGCTTCAGATGCCTCATAAATACAAATTTCTGTCTCTACCCCAAAAACATGGAAGGCAGCAGCCCACAGCAAGTCTAATGAGTCAAATACTAGAGAAGCCCATCCTGAAGGTAACCTCTTCTGGTGGAGAGCTTACTCTTTGAATGGGGAAGACAGCAGGGGGAAGATAAATTAGCCAATGACTAGTTTCCTACTGATACCCTGCTCAGCATTGGACACYGCCAAATCATTTCAGTAAGATGCTGGTGTTTGTCACTTTTAAGGTCTTGTCTTCTCATGACTTTGATCTGCAGTTACAATATGTTTTTTGCTAGGTTGTATGCAAGATCACCATGATGATGCAGCTGGAAATATATTTTTATTAATTTAACAGCAGTCTAAAAGAGAACATCAGAAGATAGACCCTGAAAGTATTTTTGTGGAGGAAGGTAGAACCAAGAGGCAGTGGTCATGCTGATTAACTGTGTTACTGATCTTTAGATCTGTGTCTCTTGCACAGGCCTTTGCACTGAGAAATGCCTTTACCTAGATGCAACTGCACTGTTACTTGATGTGCACTCAAAGTAATAAAAACTTGGAGGTGCTGTGTATTAMACCTGGCCTTTGACAGTCTTGCTAATATAATTTACTTTGGTAAAAGGAATAAGAAAGTGTCTGTACTATTGTTAGTCTGCATTGCAGGGTGGGCTTTTGAAAGCTAACTTGGATGATTTTGAGAGTAGTTTTGTCTTCCTCTGGCAGTTTTGTTGCCTCATGGGTTCAGTCAGCCGCCTTGGAGGCATGTGCCCACTCAGGCAGCATGTCCTGACAAGTCTGAGGACAACTCTTTAATGGGATCCAAGGCCATTGGCCAACTTAATTTAAATTGCCACTCAGGGCATTTCAGAATAACCTGGCTAACTTCTCCCTAAGTGGACTCAAAGCTTTTATATAGCCCAGAAAAGCTGCTTAGCTGGGATGTTATAATGAAGTAGTTGGGCRGCAAATGCCTGAACTGCTCCAGCTTTCTCTAAAAGGATCTTGAGTGTTCAGATCACTACAAAGTTGATCAAAGACTAGAAATAGTGCAATGGAGGGGTATAGGAAGAGTAATGTTGTGTGATGTGTTTGGGTAAGCCTTTCCATTAAAATATACTTTAATTTTGATCCTTATGCAAACAAATAGAAATAGTACCTCAAGGGGAAATGTTAAAACCGAAGGCTAAGATATTTTTCAAGGTCAAAATGAAGGACTTAAAGTCTGCATAAATATTATTTTTAGTAACAAAAGATTTGAAAATAGAAGTTGAGCAAGAAAGTATAAATATTGAATAAATACAGTTATTTGGCACTATTTCAGCTAGATGCAATGGTCAGGAAAAGGTAACCATACAGTAAATGGAAACKAACTTGAGAGGATATGAAGGATTTAAATTTCAAGGGAAAAATAAGAAAATAARTATAAGGAAGGTAATCTTTCCTGTAGGAAAGCTTAGAAGGCACAAATTTTTAAGTAAGGATAATTCTGAAAAGAGAGATGTCACGCTCTGGAGGCTACTGACATAGAGAAAGGGGCACTATGCTTTGATTAAATAGCCTTTGAACAAAAATGATTGAGATGTTTGTACTGTAGGCTTCCTTTGCATTTCTTATTTGTGTCCCATCSTGTTTCCTGTTGAGGTGAATAAGTACATAAAGTGTTTGAAATTGAAGTACATAAATTTRTTTGTAGTTTCTTTGCATTGCTGAGAAACATGCAAGCAATGAGTAAGAGAAAGGTGTGGCATATTRGTCAAGTGCTTTTTGCCAATACATAGACTTTCTCAGATTGTGGCTGCAAAGAGCTAATCRCTTATTAATCGTATTAAAGGATTTGCCTCAGTGGCATGCTGGAGTTAAAATTCCCCCTGACTGGATCAAGCACTGTATTGAGTTKGGGCCTACASCAGTAATGCTAGTYTCATAACAATAAAATGCAAAAAAGAGACATGAATCTAAACTAGCTACTAACTGATCAGAAARCAAGTCTTTATAAACCATCCTTTACTGGTCTGTCTATATTGATAATATTCCTTTTTGCTCCCTGCACTGAACGTGGCTGTATTTGTCTACAGCATTTTAGCTGGATTTTTTACCTTTGGAATACTGGCAATCTGCTGAAGAACTGTTATCTTAATCACACATTCATTTTATGTAATCTTTTGAGATTATATTTTTAATTTGACTGGTAAGCACATTAAAAGCCTTCAAAATAGCAGTTCACACTTTACWCTTGAACTTCTCATTAGAAAACTTGAGATTTCCCTATTCCCATAGGCTTGTGACTCAGGGCTCCTTTTTGCTGACAAGTAACCCCTTATATTAATGAGTCCAAGAAATACAATGGCTTAGTTACAGTACTGACCCACAAACATTGGAGAAACAGCCTGTTCTTTTAGTGARTCCTTTAAGGGGAGATGTCAGGTACAGAAACATCTGTTTCCTTCTGAGAAATTAGGGAATCCAGAAGAAAGGGAGCACTAGCTTTCTAAAGAAATGTCTCAAGCCTGCCTGAAACAAGCTTTAATGTAAAGAGTGTATGGTAACAGGTATTGTATAGATGTGTCAACATATCCTGAATTGTGTGTCTGTTTATGTACAAATTGACCGTAATGTCTACATCCATGTAAATTTTGAATTTCTCTGCTGGAGAAAAGGGAGAAGGTAGRAGTAGAAAATGAGTTTATCCCATTTCACTGATGGTACACAAAGGTGGTTTGGAAATCTTAAATGAACTGCTAAAATCTCAAGCAAAGATCTCCCTTGATTGAGGATGAGTACTTTCCTGGAAGACGTAGGTATGGCAAGTCTCTGTACATGTCAATAAGAGTTGCTTGTGGTGCCTTTCCTGCCTGTGCACCTTGAGGTGTCTTTGTTACGGTGTTGTAAACGGTTAAAACAGAAATGCAAATTTTCTGATATTTTCTGGTAGGCTACGGAGGAAAGAAAGTGAGGAAGGGAATCAAAGAGAATATGTTATTGATGACAGCAGCTCTAAGTGAGAGACACAGGTGTGAATGAAGCTCTTATTAATGAGACAAGGTAGGGGAAAGCAGGCCCCAGTGAAGGCTAAGCTGCAGGGAGGGTGGGCAAGTCTGATGGGTGGTTAGAAGGGCCAAATAGAACTCACACATTCATACTTCTGATGCTGCACTCCCAGTCTCCTGTGCAGTGGAAATGCTTTGAAATGCACTAACGGTCCTGTTTCTTCTGGTACCTTTCTCCTTGAGCGCGATGGTGTTCTCCTGACCCAATTTCTTGAACTCTCAGATTCTCCAATAGTGAGTCTAAAAAGATTCTTATTAAAGCTCCTGACAATTTGAAATTTTCTGTAATAAATTAGTTATGTAAATGATGTKTTTCAATTTCTACTTCTGTATTATATCTTGCAACATTTTCAGAATTAAATGTTTTCTGTGTTCAGAGAGTTTTCAAATAAAATTACTTTTTTCCTTGGAGTATTTCTCAAACAGAAATTTCAAAATTATCAGGTTTTATTGTAGCTCAGAGTGAAGCCAAGACAGATTTTTCAATTCCCTRAAGCTTTTGCCAAATAATATTTTTGTCGTTTTGCCAGGTCTAGTTCCAACTTGCTTGCAGCAAGAGTGTAGCAGAACAGATCCTGTATTATGTGCTCATCCCCCACTGTTATGCAAGGCTTGTAAGCACAATGTGTGTCCTCATCTTTGCCTATAACTTCACCTCATTGCTTCATTGTGGTTTTTTGATTATTTTGTTATAACAGCCATGCTTTCCATCTTGCTTTTTCCCTAGAGATTTTGAAGAATCACAGCACAGTTCTTAAGTGATGTTTGGAGAGGTTTGGTGCTGCTGCTCTGCAAATATTACTCCAAAGGTATTGTTTCCAAATCCCTAAGTTTATATGCTTATGTAATTTAAGTCCCACCACCTTTCTACTGATCATTCTTTCTATGTAATGACTATTGACAGCATTTTTGCCTGTTATGATTATCTTCTGTGATTAGTACACTGTTTAGGTGAACGCTCCACGTGTGTCACCTTGTTAGTGTCTCTACAGAGGACTTGTCTTCAGATTGTCTGCTCTGCTGCCTTTAAGACTCCTTCAAAATATTCAGGAAACGTACCAAGACTCACAAGTTATCCAAAAAAGAACTCTTCTGGGTGATGGCAAGCTAGATGTATAGTGCCTGTTGCCATTCTCTGTAATGGGGATATTTCTTTCTCCTTTTGATTAGAAATGGGAAAAATGGGGGAATTATATATTACAAAACCACAGATTTTGTAAAATCAAGCCAGTRAAGTGTGGATTTAGAGCTTTGATGGGAATTTGAGTAGAGGTGACCATGTGTCCACTTTGGACAATTTGATTTAGATATAAAATGTTGGAAGTGTACTTAGTAAATACTTAAAACAGTAGGCTTTCATCTTCTGAATCTTCTTGCCATGTTAAAACAAGCTTCATTTTATGTCCTTTATTCTAGGTAGAAAGTCATGGTTTTAATCAATATGTACTTTATGAATGCATGAAATGAATCTGCSTCATACTGCTGTACTACCTGTATCTTGAGTACTCCATGCTAATAATGTATGCTAATATATTTAACAGCACACTCCCATCAGTGCCATCAAGGGAGGTTTACAWGGGAAATGAGTAAGATCTTTGGTGGAGAAGGAATAAGAAAGTTGAAATAAATTGCATTGCATTTAAATAGGTTATAGAGAGATATCTATATAAAAGTAACCTTAGAAATTTAGGTCCAGTGGGTTACAAATGGTATTGAAAAGAGACTAATRCCTAAGCTGTACTCTTTAAAACGTTGCTTTAAAGAGGGTCTAGTGACACTCTGCTTTCAGATCAAATGAGAATGATGGCATATGTCACTGAAAGCTCTTTTTTCCATTCTAGTAAGAGAAGCAATTTCCGAGGCTCTTTGACAGTGTTTCTGACAAAAACGCAACCAGGTCAGTTAAAATTAATCAGTATTTCACGTAGAGAAACAATGCAATCATTTTATTAGGAGATGGAAAAATTGAGGTGATGTTGGGCAGAAAGAAATGWTTTCTAGATTATCAAGTTCCTTTGAGCAGAAATCATGTTTCCAGTGCTTYGGACGTAAATGAACTCAGCTCACTTTGGCTGATGAGAAGCTGCTTTGTGTTCTGTGACATTCTTAAAACATACTAATAGAAAAGTCAGTAGATGATTTTCAGTAAGGCTCATATACAAAACCAGAAATTTTTTCCACTTAACCAGTTGCCAGTGATCTCMTAATTCTTTTGGAGCCGTTGTTAACCTGAAACTGTGTAGGATGAAACATGTTTGAAAAAAACCTGCAAAACTCTACTGGCTTCTGGTGCAACTGCTTGGATTTTCCTGCTTTACAGCCTGACTTCCTCAGGAGCAGGAGTCTTGGGTGTGGATTTCTTACTCCACATAGTAAGTGTGGAATAAAATATTCCTCCAAGTCCRGGAAAGGCACGGTGCCTCATTACCACCAAGTTCATTAAAACCAGCTGGATAATGGAAAGAATTGCTCTTAAATTTCACTGGATGAACTACCTTAGTGAAGAAAGGAAAAAGAGGAAATGGAGTTGGCTGAACTGAGACCCATTTTATTGCATAATAGACATGGTGCCTACCACTGAAAACATGGGGATCAGAGCACATCTTCAGTACAGCAGTAGAGCCAGAGTCTTCACACAAGTTTGAATCCAAGGTGTTCCAGGTAAATACGAGGAATAAATGCAACCAGATGACTGCTACAGGAGATGTGTTGGAGAAAATAGGGTTTGTCTCCTGCTCCTCTGTAACCAATGTGGTAGCAGAAGGAAGTGACCTACCTGCAGTGCTAGAAGCAACAGAGCACCCATCAAAATGTTGTTAGCTGTTGGCAGCACAGCTTCCAGAGGAAACTTCCTTTTTTTTCCCTGGTGCCCAAACAGCTGTATTATTGAAAAATCTGTTCTGGGAAGGAAGAATAAAATAATAAGCAAGACACTCTCCAGATGCAGCAGCCTTACTATGCTAGGTACACAAGGAGCCCAGGTGTGGGTTTCTATTCAGTAAATGCATAATGGGATTAGAARGACTGAGGGTGATTTGAATTGCTTCCTGCCAACAAGAGAATGTCTGCCTGCATTTCTATATGTAGTTTATTAAGAAGAAAAATTCACAAGTCACTTTTTAGAGAATGTATAACAATCTTTTCAATTTAAGTGTTGACATGCTTAGGAAAAATGATGGCTAACTGGAACCAAAAAAGACTAATAATTTGATAATCCTTACAGTACATGAATTTGACTAGAAATGTGTTCCTAGTCAAGCAATAGTTCCCTTCCTAATTAGCAATTGCTTTTCTGAATGTCAGTTCCACATAGAAAATAATTACTGAGCTAGAAAGCTTGTGGTGTCTTGTAGTCYCACTCTGGTCTCCTTAGTGCATTTATTTGAATAAAGAAATTCTTTTGTGTAAAAATTAGTAAAAACAGCCTCAGTGTGTTATTTTAATGCAAGTATAAATCTGTCCACAGGARGAAAATATAACAGTTTCAGTATGTGGTTATAATATGTGCCAAGGACTGTGTTTTTTTCTGCATTGTTTTACTGAACATTTACCCTTTCTTTTAACTACTTTTTATCTTGCTATTAGATTACAATAGCAAGTATTGTATACTTGCTATTTATATATATGGAGGGGGGAAAGACTACAAAGCTTTAAGAAGGAAATAGCAGATCTGGATGGGGTCAGTCCTGAAAACTGTAGCAAAATGGCCCTGATCCTGCAAAGTATGTGGCAATTATAAGCAAATTAAGTCCTATGACAGAACAGCAACATGAGTATTTAAAAATCTATCAGCTAATTAAATACTTTCTTTTTTGGACATGGTCCAGACATCTTCCACATCTTGCTGGTTTTAGCAGCCTCACAACCCCCTTATCTGTTCACTTCTTGATCCAAAATCCGTGAAGTCAAKGGAAGTGCCCCACACCTAGCGGCAGTGCTACTTCTGTCAGCCCTTCCATCAGGTTGCCATTGCAGCAATTTTTCTTAACTTTCCAGAACACTTCGAAGGGTRAATGAGATGTAAGTTTCAGCACAGGTTCCTGTCACTTAGCTAACATTGTTCCATTATTTCAGTCAAGTGTTTGTACCCTGTTACCTAGGTTTACACTAATGCATAATTGCTCCTACTGCTTCATTTTTTTTCCCCCTTTTCTGGGCAACTAATACAAAATAACAGTTMATTAACCCTGCTGTTATAAAGTTCTTGTTAATTTGATTATCTTCCTCATTTATCAGTGGACCTGCTTTTCCCTGGTGGTTCTTTTATGTCTRTTCCATTAAACAGGCCTTGATTACGTTTAGCTTTGTTAGCTGCTGCTAACCCATTATGCATCTCTTTCTCTTTACCTTCTCCTATACATTTCTCACGACTGTTTGTCTACTGTATTTTTTCTTTTCTTTTTTTCTTTTCCCTCCATTCCTGGTGGGGCTTTTCCTTTTGTTTCAGATGGCTGTGAAGCCATGGCACAGAGAGAGTTTTAGTCAGCTCTCTGGGAAAGCGGGCTTCTTGTCCTCTCTGGGCAGCTTTTAAGTATGAATGAGATAATGAACTGCTTCCTGGACAGCTTCTTCTGCATGAATTTCACCTTTTAGCCTCTCTTCTTTTGGAGAGGCCCATAGAACATCAGCCTTGAGAGTGAGTAGATTTTACTCTTGGCAATATGTGATCACTTTTCATTTTTAGTGCTGAAAGTGGGCTTGCATCAGAAATGAAAAATTGTAAAGATGCAGATACAGAAGAAGCTTTCTTTGGCTATTAAGGACAGAAGGAATTCTATAGTACTTGAGTCTTCTGCCATTGTTTTTGTACTTTATGTTTTGGGATATACTGTATGATTTTTCTTGGATACCTTCTTATTCAGGTAAAACTGCCACGTGGCCATTAATTTCCCTGTGGAAAAAAGGCCTTGCTCGCTTTGCTGTTGACGGAGCCACTTGTGGAAAGCAAGTGGCCTCTTAGCCTGTAGCAGTACCCCGTGATGACTAGCAAGGTACAAGGTGGGCAGTCTATGGGGGCTTTTTTTTCTAGTGCCCTCTTATTTAATGTTCCCTTTTCAGGAAATGTGTGTTTGAGTCTTTGCCTCCCYGGTATGTTTGTACTATATGCTCATGACAGGTGTTGCATAATGCGCTACATGCAGGACTCCAGCTGCTAAAGCCTCCCTGCAGATTGCTCCCTTGGCTACCACTAATTCTTGCCTATTAACCTGAGTGGTCAGACTGAAAGCTGAAAAGAAGCCTAGCCTAGATCAYTCCAAAGAAACCTGCTTTATCCTCCCCTGATCTCCTGTAGCTCAAAGATTTACGGCCATGGTACTGCCAGTCTGTGCTCACATGAGGAAGGAAATTCTGTCGCTTAACATCTTTTGTATTCTTGTGCATAATGTCTATGTGACCAGAACACTAGGATTAGAGTAAAAACATAGAAGTAGTCTCAATAGAATTAGTGTAAACAATTCTGCTGCTTATTCCCCAAGAGTCCTAATCATGTTAAAACTTCCCAGTCTCCAGAACTCCTGGCTAGAGCAGAACAAATTACAAAAGAATAAAGTAAAAAAGGCCTGGTACTTAAATGAAACAAGATGCATCAACATAAGCAGATAACTTTATTAGCTGGAACCACTGCATCCTCTTCTCTCTGTGTGTGTATGTGTGTGTGTGTGTGTGTATGTGTGTGTGTGTGTGTGCGTGTATGTGTGTGTGCATCTATATGTATATCTAAGTACCACTGCAAGATTTCTGAGCATCATATTTATCCAGAGTTGCTCTCAGTCARTCGCAGATTAAAAAACACAGCAGGCGAGAAGCAAATATTTCCTTTAAGGCAAAGCCTCAAGGATCCAAAATGTTATGCAGAGAGCCCTACAAATAAACAACCYGTATGGCCTAAAGCCATGGGCTCCAGTCCATGCCACTCCTCCATATACACTGAGGCTTTTGAGGCATGAGAATTCACTTTCATCAATGTTTTAGATGATTACCTCTGCTGAGGGAAGACCTTTAGGTACCTTGGACAAATAGCACACAAAAAAAAATACCTCGAAGCATCAGATTACTGCTAAATCTGCAAGACTGGATCTGTAAAAAGATGTTACATCATTGATTTCTCCCAGGTAGCTGATTCCATGAGCCCGTTCCCAGAAAGACACTGGCAAAATCAAACAGATGTGTCTAATTTGTAGATATATAGATCCTAGTCACCCAGCATTGCCTATATAAAGAGAAGAGAAAACWAACCTGATAAGCTACTCCTTAGTGCAAGACTTTTTCTTTTAAGTGCTTCCTTGCTGGGACCTGGAAATAAGGATGTGTCAGGCTCATCAGCCATGGAGTTTCTATGTTTCAGAAACTCCTGCACGCTCAGTTCTTCGAATGCAGGGATGCTGAGGAGACAAGATGCACAGCATAAACAAAAGCCCATCGCCTTCCCAAGGCTTGAAAACACTATGAAGCTGCTGCTCAGGTAATATCTGTATTCATCATGCACAGAACATCATGATTAGTAGGTAATCCAGAAAATGCAGACAGCTCATTAATGCAAAGATATTAGTTGCCATGGGGAGCACACTTGCAGCTCCTTTGACATTTTATGTCCATCAAGAGCAGACAATAATTTTGTTTCACATAGTGTTATCGATGCATCTTTATCACATGGAAAATAGTTTATAGCATCAATCTCATACCAAAAATTTTTAAAAAAGAAATCACTTTTGGAGAAACTGTCCCCATATAAGAATACGACACTGTGTTCCCAAGCTCCATTGCCTTGTCTCAGAAGCATACCTTGGTCTCTTAATTTTTCTAGAGACTACTGTAGAACACAACATAGCTGCATGATGTTTATGACAAGATCTTTGCTTTCCTAATCCTCTCACTGATATATGTATATTTTCTTTCCCACCCCATATTCTCTTCTATAAAGCCACTTGCATSCCAGCTGGGCCACTGCACTTGACGAGAGGTGTCTTTCTTTTGCAATGCAGGATTTTCTCTTATACCTAGCATTAACATCTTCCATTTCTCTCCTTTATCCCTTCTTCACCATCTTCAGCTGGGGTCCTAGCTGTACATAAGGCCCCATATCTTGCCAGAGTAGCTGGGTAATAAGCCATCACAGCCTAGATTTWTTAAGAGTTTACATATTGCCTCTGAACAGATGTGACAAGATAGTGTTTAATCACTGTAGCATTCTTGACATCCTCTAAGTTAAATGCTGAAAAAACACCACTCATATCAGAAGTGGATGATTGAAAAAAACCCACACAGATACACAGCTGCTTTTTTTTTTCATTACTCTATGGCAGAAAGAACAGACCATTCATTGCTGAGCAAAATAATTCCCCCCAAAAAAAGAATAGATGAAGAGAGGAGACTTGCTTAATTAAGAAAATTTGTTTGGATAGATGAAATTTGCAATCCTTCCATCCATAAACTATTGTGCATTTACATGATATTTGCTTCTCCTCAGCTGAAAATAAGCTTACATCAGAAATTACATTYWTCATCAGAAAAAAAATAAAAAAAGTGATTCTTCTTCATTTGACATTTATGGTGTGTGTTTTCCTGTGTTCCTTGTCAGACTGCACTGCCCTATTACTTGGCTGCTAAGAAGCAATATCTGACACAAAAGAGAGGAGAATTCACTTCTTCACCCCATGACCATGGAGCCACATCTGGAATTGCGGGATGGCTGCAATAAATCCCATCTTATTATCCTGCATATGAAATATAACTCAGTTAATGAGCATATGGAGCAGATTAATGTGAACAGAGTTTAATTTGGTAAAGACAGAGAAAAAATGAAATTTCTTACTTAATTATCTAGGGCATAAATACAGCAACAGACAGTATAACAGGAGGACTGTATTTAAGAGACTGCCCATCAAACATTTTAATGGCATGTAGGACCCAAGGCAGATCTGAAAATGCCTGGCACTGCAGATATATTTGTCACATGGTTTTGCCTCTAAAAGTATTTTGGCTAACATTTTTGAAGTTATTGGTTATTAGAAATATCTTGATTTTTCTGTCTGCTCAACTTGAAATACCTCAAAAGGGAATATTTTTAAATGATTWTGTACAGTAATCAGTAGTTATATTAAGGTAAGAGCGAGATACTCTCTTAAAAAAATCAARGTTGCACAGAGGAGAATAAAGCCTGAGCCAACTGACAAGGTAAATCCAGATGCTGCTTGTTCCTGAGTGATATTTCATAAATTTATCTCATTTGGATGATAGTCCTTCATCATCTTAGCAGACACTAGAACAGCCTTCAGCTAGCACAGCCTGCCTGCACCGGCAGCAGGCCACCACTTCATATATGTCTTTGCTTTTCATTCCTTCTCTAAGCCAGACAATTCCTTTGATTACTACTGCAGCACTGAGAAGCCATTTGTTTTCTCATATGCTCATATCAGTCCTGGTAGGTGAGGGCTGCAATAGAGCCTATGGGATGTGGCTTTCCTATTAAAACAATAGTTTTTTAACCTGATTTTTGATGTTGCACTGAAGGATCCCAGCTTCTGTGGGCTTTGCTGTGAAGCACACTGGGCAGGCACMCAGCAAGAGACTTTCACAGCAAGCTTAGTCTCTGCAAAGCAAAARCAGAGGAAAGCACATGTATAACACTAAAGACAAAGTGAATGTATTTTTAGAGCAGATTTTACCATAGTTTTGAAGGGTCTTTGCTGCCTTGGTTCTTTTTTTGCATGTTAAAGGTATTTCAGTTAAATTTAAAACGATTCTGTAATTTTTGCTCTCTGATTTTGTAAAATATGAGAAACTGTGCCCAGCTTTTTATTTTATTCCTGACAGCATGCTTGCTGCCTAAACACCACCCTAGCAATGAAGCAATTTTCTATCTATGTTGTCACATATTTGACACAGGATGGCTTGGATTATGTGTAGCAAAATGTAATTAAAGATATATATTCCAAAGGAGAGGTTGAATCACCAAGGAAAAGAAGATTTGCCAATCCAGAAGTGAGGATTAAGTAAGAAGGAGGTTTGCACAGACTTGAATACATTAATTTTCATAACAGCTTACACAGCAATTCGGAGACCTCTATTGTGTGCAGTGAAGTTAGTGCTTCCCATGACCTGAAATGGAGAAGATGAGAGTATACCTGCATGGATTTAGATGAAAGAATATTTTATGTGAGAGTCAAAGAACAAATATCCCGGAATTAAAAGGAATAGCAGATAGACTGCAGCCAAGGATTAAAACAGGTACATCACAAAGGAAGAAACATGTGTGCCACTTGTCTTTTGGGATTGGAGCAAAGAGAAAATTAAATGGTGAATATTTTCCCAAAGCTTGGCATATTGCCATCGGGCTTTTTTTTTTTTTTTTTTTTTTTTTTTTTTTTTTTTTTTTTTTTATCATCTGTGTTACCATGCGCCAGCTCTAGAATTAAGGCAAGTGCCGCCCCAGCATTGTCTGTGAGCTGTGGAGTCTCAAACAAAGGCTTTTAAGTGTCAGTGGTTTACAAAGAGCAAAATTATCAGTGTGGAGTAATAAAAGAAGAATGTCCTCTTGGAGTTGTGTTGGCATAGGGAGCAATGTTCTCCTTCATAGTCAGTCATGAAGGTCTGCCTATTTGCTTGCATATTTCCTGGGTTACCATTTGCACTTCTGCAGGTGTAAGAAAACTCCACARGCAACTCAAGGGGTTCTGAAATAACTTTAGTAGTGACACTGTGCAAAAACCGGAAGGTAAAACACTCCACTAAAGAATGATGATTTTTAGGATTAATGTGCTCAAATTTGTATTGTGTTTCTTACAAAGATATCTTGCATTTATATACAAACAAATAAAACACTTCTTGTAAATCAAAACTAGGGGATTTGCTCGTTTGGCGCATGCCACACAAAAGGCAGAGTGACTGAGAAGAAGGCACGCTGATCAGGTATGCAGGTTAAGCATGGCACTGCAGACGTAGCTGGAGTTACACTGATTAACCCCACCTGAGAAAAGATCTAGGTGCAATGGGGGCTGCACAACCCTGAGCGAGGAGAGCACCTGCACTGCACGGAACTGCCTGTTTCTGCTTCCTTGCCTCCTACTCCACGGGGAAGTATTCAAGTATTGCTCAGGACAAGTCACTGTCCAGCACAAAATTTTGACCTCTGTAATGGGAAACTGTGCCTTTCCTTCCACGACGTGAAAGAAGATAGTTCCTAGCAAAGAAACATACACTCTGTTATCAGTGCAGCATAAAATTGAGCACTAAATACCTCTGATTTTTGGTAAAACCTCAGGAACATGATCCACTGGTTTTGTTCATTGGAATCACCTTCCTTTGATTTCACCCCAATAAAAGAGATTCTTTCTTTGCTCCCTTTTYCCCTCACAGCCACAGGCAGTTTCCAGCTCTGGACGGTGCTTCCACACACCCTTGGAGAGCCCATTCTCTCTGAAGCCTTTCACGCAGCCTCGCCTGCATTTCCACTGGCTGCCCAGCCCTTTCCCCAGCTGCTTTCTTCAATTGTGAGAGGAATCCTGTGGGGCGGATACATAATTTCCTGCCTGTCACACAGAACAATCTGCAGTGATTGGGCATGTATTAAATATAGGTCCTTGTAAATCTTGCAGTGTTTCATTATTGCCTTAGTCACATGCTCAGTTTGTTTTCCACACGCTGAAAACCCTGGCCTTGGTTTTATAGGAAGCCATATGAGCTACACCGTTGCTTTTCCTGGCTGTATTGAAATTTATCAGGRGAGCCTAAGGAATCAAAAAGAAGACAAAAGGGCAGCCAGGTTGAAGTTAGAGAAACTTTGCATTTTGTCTTGTCTACTCTGCATGTATAAGTAATTTCTTTGTGAATACAGATTAAGGCTTTTTTAAATTCAGGGATTATTTGAGGACTGAGCTGTCTTTCAACCCACTGTTTGCGGAGAATGTGAGGGCAGTTTCCTCTGCACTGTAGGCCCCACAATAAACCCACATGGGCTCATTTCACCAGCTTCTATAAACATGGGCCAGTTGTACAGAGCAGGTGATTTTCTTTAGTCATTTTATTTTGGCCACAGTTTGCAGCAGAGCTGGTGGGACAGTGTATTGAAAACCCACGTTGGGCAAGGGGGTGGTTTTGCCAGGATTTTTCAGTGCTGGGACATGTGTATCCCTCAGGCTCGCCTTCACCCCAAGCAGCACGTAGCAGCCAGATCCTGCTCTCTTATGTACTCTCCAGGGCATTCCGCATCACTTTCCAAGGCTTACACATTGGCACCGTCTTAACTATAGATGTATTTGGTCTTAGAACAAAACTACAAAGCTTGAGCCTTTTTTTTCTTAACTATTTAGTAATTTTCTACTTTTTGAGGTGCCTGGCTTGGTCCTTTTTTCTTTTTTTTTTTAATGTCCTAATCCTTTTAGATCTTACCTGACTGGCTCCTAGCACTTCTGAACAATACTGGAGAAAATAAACAACACATTAGAAAAATTTAAAAAGGGAAAAAAATCAGGCCACCATGAATGCAAACTGAGTTCAGATCAGCTTGCTTACACAGACAGTAAATTAGACATTGTTTCTGTAACAGGAATACAGCACCTAACACTGCTGATAATTTCTACTGAGTCGGAAAAAAAAATGCTGAGTGTGACATGCCAGCTGTTACAMAACATCCATTAGTACCAAGGGAAAGAGGAAGTCTGTGAGGTTCTGCATTTTAGAGAAACCCAGCCTCARAACCAGGTACCTGCACAGGCTGGAGAGCCTCAAACTCCCGCAGAAGCTGCTCCCTGTACTCCCTGCTCCCAGCTGATCCCTCTGCTCTTCAAGCACACCAAGTCCTACAGGTGCTCACTGATATRTCCCAGCACATCCTTGACTGTAGCATGGAGGTGTGCCAAACAGCAGTAGATTTAATTAAAAATACTGAATTTAGAGAACTGTAAAACAAAAACTGTTGAAAAGGCTAGGTAAGCATGCCCTGGGAGCAGAGCTGAGATCAGGTTTTCGACCTCTACTCAAAAYTCCTGAAGGCACAAAATCAAATTAGGTTAGGAAAGATTATGTGATCATCTCGGTCAATAGTACCTGCTGCCAAAAATAGCGATGGATTCATTTTAAAATGGTGTATGCTGATAATTAGCCACACTTGTCTTCTTTCCAGCATCAGAGATCAAACATAAGCAAGCAGGTGAAATAATCACAATTAAAAATTCCCAGAATCTCACAACTCCATGGAGCCTTTTGCTGCTGTTTTACTGAGATTGGAAGTGGAATTTGAAGAAAAAAATGCATTAAATCAGTTGATACAATTGTCTAAAATGAACAAGTTTTGGGAGCATGTATCCTAYCTGTTTTATCTGCTGTACATAGTCCAGCTTTCTAAGCAGGTCTAATAAAAAATATTTCCTTTCTCCAGAAAAAAATACATGTTTCTCTTTAATTTTCTTAGCTAAGTGAAATGCAAGTACACTACTTCTACTGACACTGGGAACAAAATTACTATTTCTAATGTATTGATTTTCTTTTCTGTAGCAAGGGAAGGTGGCCTCTTCCCCACATATGCAGGGTCTCCTTGGCAGCAGGAGCAGAGGCTGCTCTGCTGAACCCCTCACAGCACCCGTCRCCGAGAGCTACCGTAGTGCTGGGGAGCAAAAAGAAAAGCTCCAGGAAATTCAGAGCTGCATCCCACTGCTCTTGCTTCCCTTGGGAGCTGTGTGTGCAACAACCCTTTTTAATCCATTTCTTTCTTCCTTCTGCTGCATCTTCGAGAGCAGTGTCCCATGCTCAGGCAGAGCAGCGTGTGCAGATTTGAATGTAAYGCGTGTGTTACGACCATAGGCATGGATTGCATACTGGAAAAATACCATGTGTTTTTGGTAAACTGAATAGCCTGGGTGCCTCGCTAGCACACGAGATCATTACGCCTTGCCTTTCAGAATAATTACACTGTCAGTGACCTTGACTAAGAAGGTCAGATCTTTTTACTCATCTCCCAGTTTAGTGTTATCTTTTTCATGCAGCTTATTTTGGCACCTAAATAATCCATATAGCGTAATTAGCAGGGAATGGCCATGAGTTTTAAGTTGAAAAGTGGGAAAAAGGTAGGATTACCCTAGTACATACTTGACTCTTCCCTAATTAGTGCTTGCTATATGAGTAACATCAGATACAGCTTTCAGCAAACAAAGGCTAGAAAATACTGATAGCTGGTTACTCACTGTGAATCCACATACACAGCATTTTATCTGAAAAAGTTCACTTCTGTTCTTGCAATGATTTGTCCTACTAAGTGCTTCATAAGCTCAGGTTATTGGAGAAACTATGGGTAGACTTTTACTATCATAATTTTCTTAAGAACTAGTCAAAGCCCTCTTTTATTAACTGTTAGCACATAGTGTTGCATCAGAAAGCTCTGAACATGCTGTTTATTTACTAATATTTTTTAGAAAAAAAACAGCAAGTAGAAACTGTGTTGTAACTATACTGAGTGCTATATACAATTGTACACAATGAAATCAGCAGCCATGTCTGTCAAATTAGATTCTCCTTGTGAAAGTGTGTCCTTTTTTTCTGCTGTGGGTGCTTCAGTTCCTTTTGGTATAGCAGAGATAGTGTCACTCCCTCACCTCACGAAGGCTGCGATAAAAATCAATTCATGTTTGCAGTACGCCCATATATCAACCTAGTGAGATTCTTTCTCTAATACCTGATTCATTTCCCTCTTATTGATTGCCCTTCTTATCTTGGTAGTCATCCATGTACAAAAATGGCACTGGTCTGAATGTCTAGACAAAAATTATAAATAAAAGTGTTGTCCAAATTGAACATTTACTCAAGTTAAAAGCTTGCACTTTCAGGCTTTTCATACATCTTTGGTTAATGAAACAAGAATATTACATCCAAGTTAAATGTTTTGAAAACTGCATTTTCTTAAAATAAAAATCTCTCTCTTTTGTGTTTTGACAGCAAAAATATTTGTTAAATTCAACTTGAGGACACAAAAAATGTTTTGTTCCTGCAACATTTTTCTGTTTATCTGCCTAAGCAGGCTTGAATTGGCCCTGGCAGAGCAGCTAGCTCTGCTGTGTAATAAAACAAGCCATGGCTSTTGTGAAGTGCCGCAGCTAAGAGATTTAAACAGGTCCTGGTTCAGAGGGGGAATAAGTCCTTGAGGATGGAAGTGAGGATTCTGCAGCTCACTTCTCATGTTACCACTTGAGGATTAGGGTAGTGTGACTAAATGAGGTTAAAAACACTTTCTTTTTTTTTTTTTTTTTCTCTCTTTTCTCTCTCTCTCTGTCAGTCTTGGTGGATATGGCTGTGCAAGTCCTTTTTTTTATTATTATTATTATTATTATTATTATTATGTAAATGTCTGGCTCAGTGGTCTTTGCTCTGGCGTTTTTAATCCTGTGCTGGTTAAGAGCTGTAACCAACCTAGTATGGAAGGAAAGAAAATGACTATCCTGAGAGAGGTATGCTGTCTTCCTTCAGTTTCTGATGTCTGGAAAAGGTCGGGAGATCAGTTTAATCCTAGCTTAAGCAGGAGTAAAGCAGTGTTGTGTTTAACAGAAATTGAGTTTGAGTTGTTCCTTTAAACGCTCTAATAATGTTTAATTGCATCTCTKACCACCTACTACTGTTAATACTGTTTTACAAGGCACCTGTGCCTGTTTCAAGCCAGGATGAGACACAGAAAGGTGGCAGGATCCTGCATCTGTGTTTGGCATCTAGATACAATTGCAGGCAGTGAAGTGAAGTGCTTGGCTGCTCTGCTCGCCACGAGTTACTGATYCCCTCATGAAAGATGGAGGCTGCTGTGCAGAAGTAAGTCCAAAGAGCTATGAACGGAAAATTGCTTCTTCAGCTGAGTAGAAACTGAGTGTGAAAGAGGTGGTGAGATCATTRGTTTGCAGGGAATGGGCTGTAGTTGGCCAGAGTGGCACAGAATAAGTAGAGAAAGTAGCAAATAGCCATGATTTCTTAAAGAGTGTTTGCATTAATTTTCCTATCTGCATAAACTTTTTTGATATGTTTATGCAGTTGTTATGCAGTCTTGTGCTTATGTTCTGCCCAATCTTCAAATCAGTACACTGGGGAGTTGCCAAGTTTTGCACTATAGTCTCMACTTGATCAACTTGAAATTAAAATGAATTCGTATCTGAGGGGACCAAACTGTGAATATGGAGTAAACATGAATGCAAGGTATCGTGAAAAATACTGCTATTTAACATCCTCACTCTCTGTGCCATTTTTGAAATACAGCAGATGAATCTATATGCTGAGAAGTTAGCTTAGAGTGCCTATGCTTTTAAGAATAACTGAAATTTAGCTCTTTGTGTGAGTAATCATATCATCCTCCCTGTGAACTTCATATTATTAATACAAATATCTCACTTTTAAAAGGCTAGATTAAAAAAAAAAATCTTTGTGTGTATGTAATCAAACTTGAAAACTTTTTGATTAAGTATTTACCAAAAAAAGATAGCTGAGAAATCAGGTTTTCAATCACAGGTGTTTTGATTGTTCTTGTTTCCCACAGTTAAAATAATTACAAGGCAGCTATTCCTGAACTCAGCTATGTATCTGTACAAAAATGCTGCTAGCGTGTAGAAGGCATATGTATATATATGTCTGCAAGTGTATTTGCATACATCAGCATATWTGGTATTGAAGCATGTCTCTGTGTCCTGGGATGTCACTACCTAAGCAATGGCTCATTCCTGCAGATGAGTTATCCTCGCGGTCAGGTTCGTGGTGGATTTTTATTCTCCTCCATGGCTGGTTTGGCTCAGTTCCCCTGGAGCATGTAATGTGTGATGAAGTCTGAAATGAGGGATACACATTGCTTTCTGTAGAGACAGTTGCAGAAAACGGACAGATAGGAGGCTCAGTAGCTAGTTCTAAAACTTTTCTCTTACAGTTGTTCATTTTTGATGTGCAGTCTTTCCAGCTGTTAAAATCTGTTTTGAAGACAGATCATTTTAGGTAGTGAAACACAATATTCTTGGAAACAAAGTGAAAGAAAAATATGTAGTCTACCTAGGTTGAAAACATTATTTTYTGTTGATGTATGTGTAAGATAGTGATGGACTTTCTTACTTAGCAGTTTGTAYTTCTAATAATGAAGTATCATTATTACAAGTTCTAACACCTTTTCAGTGAGCTATGGCTTTTTTCCAAGATTAATTCTGCAAAGATACATTGCACAAATGTAGCTCACTGCCTACCAACAAAGAAAACAAGCAGAACGCGGAAAAATAGTATCTTTGTGTGGTTATTGCCAGGAAGGCACAGGTTTTTTCAGGGATATGTGAGATATGTCAAGTCAGCAAGCAAGGTGTTAKGGCACAGGTTTTACTATAGTTCACTGAGGACTTCTCAGAATCAATGAAGGCCTTATTGCAGTGTTGCAGGAGCACTACACTTGCCCCTGAGGCCCATAGCAAGGAGCTATGCAGTTAGTTGAGGTCTCTGTCTGATCTGTGTTTTATAAAAACCTTGTGAGGCAAGTAAAGTGGGAGTTGGTTTTCTAATSAGCTGGGTTTTAGTTCATGATCTGCTAAAGTATCTAGAATACATCCTGGGCAACATGGATCATGTGATAGCATCTGCTGTTACCTGTGGTGCTGTAGTTTAGGGTCCATAGAAAAGTCCTTTTAGCCTAGCATAAATGCGCARTGTCCATGCATTCTACATAACAAAATGTGTGCCTGTTGCTGTTGGCACTTTTTACCCCCAGAAAGCTGTTTCTGCTGTTTTAAGGTGAATTACATGAAACAGCTGCTGCTTTTGGGGGAGGAAGAAGACTAATTTAGAAAAGACTGGTTTGGGTTGATTATTTTAATTTGATGTCTCCTGTGGCCCCACAATCAGAAGGAAAAAAAAAAGAAACCTATGCATATCATGAGGGAAAGGAAAGGCTGCACTCAGGAAACGATCGCTTTGTTTTACAAATTTCTGAAGATTAAAGCCTTGCCATGTGTCGTTGATGTCTGCRAACTCAGCTCTGATCTTCCCAGAAAACATAGGAAATTGGAAGGTAAGTTAAGGGTGCATGTTGCAGTTACTGCTAGGCTAGGCTAGAAGCTAAGCARCAAGTGTGAAGCTTTCCTGGCAGTCGGCTGGGCCTTTTGGAGATGCTGACTCTAAAAATCAAATGCCCTGACTGGGGTGACAAATGATTCATAAAAGAGATTACAARGCTTCTGCCCATGCTAGTGACCTATCAGGCTAAGGTAAGATACCTYACCTAATAGAGGTAAGAGATACTCATTTCTAGACCACCAATAAAGTAGAAAGTATTTCTGGTGTCAAGTGAAAGCAATTGTTTTCACAAATCTGACTCAAAGCTTGAACTCATCTGTCAATGGCCATACAAGGCCCTGAATTATACTGCTAAGTCAGCTCATCCCGAGATGTRGAAAATGAGTACAACACTAACTCAGGGGGAACGAACTTTGCACTTTCCCTCTGTTCTGCAGAGGCAGACTACATCAGGAATGCCAAATCACTTCGTACCCACTGCTGATGCATCAAGTACTCCTGCTAGAATTTTATTCGTGTTCTGAAACCGTGGTAAAATTGTCTATATTCCAATTAACACATACTAAAATATTCCTCAGATGCTGAATACATAAGGAGACAGAAAATTTGAGCCAACCCATGAAATGTGCTCAGAAGAAAAATAACGCTGGTCTGTGGAAGACTGCTGAAGCTGGAGAATCTCCAACCGTTAATTATCACGGATAGCTCTGTTGCAGTAAGTGACTGAGCTGCTGATCCCTTCACCACTCATCTACTGGCTCCCTGCTGTAGRGAGGTAAATGTTGTTTTCAGCCTCTCTGCAGTCTACACTGGCATATGACTCAATTACATAGGTAAGTCTGAGACAGTGAATTACTAGTACATTACTAGATAGTATAAGATCTATTACCAATAAGAATTACTATCAGATAATAAGATTGCTGGATAGTATAAGATTTAAAACCTAGGAAGTTGTGTCTGAATTTAATTTTTTTAAGAGGTCTATAGCCATACTTGAATTATGACTATGAATGTATCCTGTGTGAACATCTATCTATAGTCTATATAGTAGAATTGCAATTCTTCTCAGATATGATGTAGAACTTCTCTTTAGAGAGATTTGAGGTAGGTCTTGTGATAGTCTCTTTTCAAGCTACAAAATGATTGATGAGAAACTGCAAATCTTTTTTTAGCCTCTGCTTAGATACATAGGCTGTTGATGGGTAATTACAGAAACATGGTAAGATCATATAGAAAGATTTAAGTGTTAAAAAATCTGGTTAGCAGCTGGTCTGAACTGGAAAAGTTAGTGGTCTCAGGGGAGCTTTCTACATTTGCGTAGTCTGAAAATTTTGCCATTCAGTGTCAGATATGTTTTCCTGGTAGGTTCTCTCCCCTATCCTGCAGAAAAAAAAATAGACTGTCCTTTCCCCCGTGCATCCTTCCCCCCCTCCGCCCCCTGTTGCTTTTAAAAGCAGCAATAAAAATGAATAACATGAGGCTCAAATTATTCTGAGTAATCAAGAAAGCTAATTATGAATTTTAATATTTACTTTAAAGAGTAATTAACCATTGGAATAAAAATGCGTGGAGGAAAAAAAAAGGTTTCTCCTTTGTTTGGTGTCTTTAGATTCGGATGTTTTTTAAAAAGAGAGGCTATTGCTCAAGCAAAAACTGTTTTTAAAGTAGAAAAAAATAGATTAGCATTTAATATCTTGTCTGATAATGTATGTGAGTTGATAGAATATGCTTATTGTGGGTCTTTTTACCTTAATCTTAGAGCTAGTGAATGTTTATTTTACTCTTGTGACAATTGTACAGCTTAAAAATACATGCATTCTTCTATAGGAAGAAAACTAGAAGACTGGAGTCTGAGTAGGATTGTTTCTGACTGTTGTTAGGAAAGGTGGTATCTTCTGTGATCAATAAAAGTGTATTGAGAGACCAGATGCCTGAATTCAAGACTTGGCACAGTTCAGGGGAAAGCATCATGTTAGGCTGTTTCAGCTGATCCTGCAGGGCTTTTACAAACTCTGAAACTAGACTATCTGATCCAATTGAAATATATTTCGCAGCTCTAAAAGGATGATTTAACTGYATCACATTGTTGAAACATTTCACTAGCTCTGGGTCTTATTTGGCAAATACATTTTTATTATTGTAACGCAAYCATGTTGATAACGATATATTTGACAGATGAGATGCCGTGATGAGGATTTTTAAGTTATTTGGCATGTGTCCTTCTAGACCTAGATGTGACGTCTCCTTTGCGTCRTGTGGATATTGTGATACGTCACGCTGTCAGCAAGCCCTTTATGTGCCATTGCCCTCTCTAGGAGTAGGCAGAGGAGGTTCAGGTCTGAAATCCCCTGCATCTCTCTGCTAGAACTTATGCTGTGATGACTGCATGAGACCGCAGATGGGAGAAGCTGGCCTAGAGCTATGGGGCGTGAAAATGATTTAAGGTTTTCTTTGCATGGCCCAACAATTGTCCTGCATGCCTTTACACCGTGTGCCACCTAGGCTTAAGATAATWATTTTTCTCATGTTTAAGCAGGGAATATTGTCTGTTACACAGAGAACTATATTAAGGACTTTTACTTTTTCTATAATAGATGCTCAGACAATATGACCGGTTAGCACTGATATATTCCACTATTCTTTGGTAAGCAAGAAGAATTTCTGAATATTTCTGAATGCTTCAGGAAGGAGTGAAATAAATCCAATCCACCTAAGTGTATATTTGGTATGGACTGTATAACTATAAATAAAAATAAATAAGAAGAGCTTAACTGTAGTTAGGCAACTGCATATAGCCATATTCCTTTTAAATGCTATTACCTAAGGCAGAGATAACTGACTCGAGAGTAATGCAGAAAACCAGTTATGCAGCAGGTTGCTACTGCTCCCCAACAGTTAATACGAACACAGTTCTTAAAATTCAGTATTATATTTAAGACGTAGATGTGCCTCCAAATGCCAACCTCCCCTTCTATCTCTGATTCAAACCTCACTTCTGCAAAGCAAATACAAATAAATCACTTTGCTGTTGCTAACTATTCATTGCAAAAGTCTTCTGCACTCTGAAAAAGAAACATTAGAATAAATAGCTTAAAATGAGCTTTATAATATAGGCTACACAAAATCTCTGTTTCATCACAGAAGGAAATAATGCAAGAGTCTGCTGAGAAGATCAAGGACTTTGTATTCTTTGTGATATGTCAGTGTACAGGAACTCCTATTAACGTTAGCTGGAGTTGCAATCCTCTGTTGCTTATGAAAATGAGGGTAGAGCTCAGCAGAAGGATAACAAGGCTGGTAACGCGCAAAACCCCTCTTCTCCTCCCCACCTTTGGGCTGCTGGTGCTGACGAGTTTTATTACTGCTAAAGCTTAGGCAAACACAAGTGCAAACACTGCGAGCTGGGGAAGCAGGGGGAATGGCAGTGGACTGGCACGAGCTCCCACACGGGGCTTTCTTGTTGCCTGCGAGTGACCAGCTGCCTCCACTACAAGCTCCTGTCCGGCAGGACGTGTGAGGGGCAGCCGCTGGCATCACTCGTGGTCGTGTTTGAGGCACGTACAGTCTGGTTGCTGGGAGAGCCTCRGGGGAGGCTGGGTATGGTGATGTGGAAGCAATTTTTTTTTTCTGCTCCCTTGAAAGAGATCACAGTTGGTGAGTTGGTGTGCTCCAGAAAGCCCAGAAGTGGGTGACGTTGCTAAAGAAGTTGCTTTTGATTGAACGTTAGGCTTTAAACCCACCACAGCCTGCCCCAGTTATCCATCRAGTTGCTTCTGTTTAAGTTCAGGGTCAGGCAGCTCCCAAGTCCTTGCTTTTTCTCTCTCTTGAGAACCAAGGTTTTGCTATGGGCTCTGGCATCAGAACAGTTAGCTTKGCTTTTTCCCTGCCAAACTGACTTTGCAGTGGTCTCGTTAGAGAGGCTTAGTGGGTACATCTGGTTTTATTGCTATGGWCTTGTTTAACCACTATGGGGACTTCCAGCTCCTCCATTTATCCTGACCATTTAGGTGGATACAGATGAAATTGCTTGGTAGCTGCCAAAAGCGATAAAGGTCTCCAGCCGGAGAAAAGCTTGACTGAATTCCTTATTTTCTATTTCCTGACAAAACTTTCAAATGAAATTTTAACCTTCGCTGCTGTTACTTTAACTCATTCAGTTTGTATGGTGGGGCATGTTATTCCTAATCTCTCAGCATTTGGAACTAGTTGAGTTAGGTACTTGATTCTGATCCTTGGCAGAGTTTGATTTTTTTACTGTGTTCTAGCCACACAACAAATTAAGTATAAAATGCTATGTTTGGGAGGGTTTTTTTGATATTCAGAAATGTCCTAAAATGAGACTTTCTTTTAGAGCATTTGTATTGTGCTGTTGTTTATCATGAGAACAGAAAACAATGCAGGCAGGGGAAGTATGGGCTAAACACGCCACTCATCTCATTATAAGAGCCACTGAAGACAGGCCAAGAACAGTTTAATCCAATCAACATAAAATTAGACCCTGAAAATTACAGTACTATTTTAAACATATATTGCCCTTTATTTAATTAACACAAAAGGCTTTACCAAGATGGGGCAATATTACCATCCATTTTTAAACAGCAAAAGAGAACTGAGGCTCTTTAATGTGTTCAGCTTCAGGGGAAGATCCATGTGCAGGGCCCAGAGCTCCAGAACTGTGTCTGGGCTCTTAACCACAGTGTGTTCTGCAGCCACCTGCAGCCATCAGTTCAATTTCACAAGCAGAAAATGAAGTGTAAGCAGGTTAAGTGAAAGACAGGTCTGCCTTCTCACACACTTGAAATAACAATAAAAGTTGCTGACTGCATTTTCTGAGGATACATTTGCTGTCCTCCTGTACGTACTGACTTGGTGATCTTTGGCAATTGCTGTTATGCTTTACTAAAAAGCTGAAATAGACAAACACTCCGTCAAGTGCCATCTGATTTACACYGGGGAAGGTCACGAATGAAGATGACTTGTGGGTGTTGTGGAAAGTGGAGTGTTGAATGGAAAAAATGCCAAGGATGAGCATTCAGTTGTTTTATGAATTTGGTTTCTAAATCATAAAAAAGAACACCAATTTAAGTCTCTCTGTTGAATTAGGCTCATATCGCTTTAAATAGTATTGATGGTTATGATATTATTTTTAGTGCTTATATGGATGCTGGCTGTATTTCCATTTGTGCTATGCAATTATCTAGTGGTATTAAACATTAAAATAGTTTGCCATGAATTCACACATAATGTGAACAGCTTCACTAGTAAATAGATGGAGTTTAAAGCTGTCTACATGCTGTTACAAGAAACAGCCATTGCTATTTGTGTTTTAATATATAGATGCAATGATAGTTTACTTTAATGCACATTACTATTGCTATTCTGTTACAGTATAATTAAAGTTCCACTATTAATTTTAATTATTACTAGCCCTGTTTTATCTTTCTAAATGCAGCAGACATTTATAGCAAATACATAGAGATGGATGGTTCTCTGAAAAAAAAATAAGACTTGAGCTTTCATAAAAGAGAATGACATTGAAAGGGAGCATGGAGACACATTTTCGTTATTAATCTACAGGGATGCATGCAACACTTGACTGGTTGACATACACACTGCTTAAAAGAAAATGCGTAGCACATATTGTAAGAAGTGCAATTCTTTTGTGAGGTCATGTCTGCTAGACTTGTCTTAATAGTAGTAAATAGAAGCAGTGGCTCTTCAAAATCATTTAGGGTCAGCTAAGCAGTTAAGTTCTTGGGGAAAGGTGGGACTGTAACCAAGTGCTAAAGGAAATATGGCGAGTACTCAGCCTCTGTTAATGAGACGTTTTAATGTGAAGGGGCCAATGCTGAAGAAGCAAGAAACTGCAAAAGAAGAGAGGGGAAAAAAGGACAAGGTTAATAGAGCAGCTTCAGGACTGACAGGATAAAAGCAGTTCTTGGTTTTCCCATAATGGGTTGAGCTAAAATGGCTGTATGTTTGCAGTCAGCCCTGGATGTTTGGAAACTGTCTTGTAAAGAGAGAAGGGAACAGCTCCTGTGAGCACTGCACAGAATTTTGTTGCCTTTGATTARAGTTTTAATAATCTCATTCTACTTGAAACAATTGTCTTGCAGCAGAAGGGGCAAACGCGATCCCTCTGATCCCCCTTGTCTTGCAGCGTTAAGTTGCAGGACAGGAGTTGATGCTGTTACCTCCCTTTCTATCTCCTCTCTGCAATTGGGCTCTTATTCTGCATGGGGGCAACCCCAGAGCCCTGAAAATGATGAAATCTTCCGTATCTGCAGGTTGTTTACAGACACCCTTCAGCGGTTCTTCCTGAGAGGCGTGAAGAATGGAAACTATGCAGCTGCCATCATCATTCCCTTACTATGCAACACAATCCATGGATATATTGTTTCTTGAACCCCAGGGAAAAGTCAAGGACTTTTTGTTTTGTTTTTGTTTTTAAGTAATGTGAGGAAATATGTGTACTGTTTAACTAGGTTGGTGGTCTAAGGRAAAAAAAAGGGAAAAAAATGAAGCAATATTGCACTATCTTCCTTCCAATTATCATGTCAAATAAAACCTCAGCACTTATTTTTGATGATACTGCAAATGTTTAGCTCTGTAGACCGCCACTGTAAAATGTCACATATTGTTTCATAGCCATTGACAAAGCACCTGATAATTCGCTGCATGGTCTAATGCATAACATTTTTTTCTAGGAAATTAAGAAAAATCAAGATTCAAAAAAAAATGTGGCTTTTATTTGCAGCTTCATTATGTGCACTGTTGCAAAATGAAAACTGGATCAGGCCATCTGACTGGAAGTCTTTCTAACTCTGCCCCCCAAATATTCCCCYAAACCTATTGATCCTATAGGCTATATTCCATAGCTTATTTTAATAGAAGAGTC
The DNA here is from genome assembly GCA_003342815.1 of Eudromia elegans. Taxonomy (NCBI): domain Eukaryota; kingdom Metazoa; phylum Chordata; class Aves; order Tinamiformes; family Tinamidae; genus Eudromia; species Eudromia elegans. The sequence goes on along the minus strand of PTEX01000036.1, from coordinate 2,534,888 downwards.
TTATGTCTTCAGAATGTGATCTTTCAAGGTTAGCTTTCTGAACCAGTCTGAAAATTATGCTGGTGTTGCAGATATGTCCATCCTTATTTTAGGACTATTTTTCTTTTTTTTTTTTTTTTTTTTTTT
>PTEX01000036.1:2505542-2534754 GCA_003342815.1 Eudromia elegans | reverse complement strand
TTTTTTCAAGAATTTTCTTTTATTTCAGTTCTATCTTATTAGAATTTAAGTACTTGTGATGAGCTGTTTGCTAGGCTGTAGCAGAAAGTGAAGGCAGAGCGAGCTGAGCATGTATGCATGTTTTGCCTGGTAGGGGGTATGTCTTTTCTAAGCTATGGAGAATGTAGATGTTGCATTTGCAGATTAGCCACGATGGAAGGCATGAGGTTTTAGAGCTTACTTTCTAGTCTGYTATCCTCCTTGGTGAGGTGAAGTGATCCATACTAAAGAGATTTTTCAGCAATACCCTAGCAAAAGGCAAAGAAACCACCCCTTTATTGTTGACAGTTATTTTCCTAGGGGAATGACATGCTGTTTTTATATGACCAAACAACAGGAAGATGCAAAGTTAGCCTTGTCAGTGATGATAAAAGATGTGACTGAACGCACAAAGACAAGGAATAATTAAATAAATATGCTTTCCTCTTATAGCAAATCGTAGTTTAAGTGATATAATTTCACTTTTCTTTGTGTTACAGTTAGGAGAAAATAGAACAWCTTAAATGTGACGTTTTTACCAAATGTTTTATAAAACACGTATTTGCACTAGTTTTATGTGAATATGTTCTTTCTCCTAAGACAGTGTGGGATTCAACTTTTTTTGATTAAAACATAACAAAGGCTTTTCCTTTGGCCCATTCCTAGGATTTCTGTCAGGGCCTCCTCATCTTTTTTCCCCACTCCTCCGATCATGGCCTCACATCCACTTTTCTCTGGTGCTTGAGCAGTCCCAGAAAGGCCGCTGCCACAGATCCCAGGCATTTCTGCTGGTGCCTAGCTCCTGGAAAGGCCTTGCTGTCCTTATTTCTCAGGGACAGAGGGACCAGATGAACAACTGAAACTTGCTCTCCAGGATCCTGTGTTAATGAACATAGTGCTATGATAGCGTGACGAGGAACATGAGCTTGTCCTGTTCATGTACTACCCTGCTCTCTGGCCTATTCAAAATTATTGCAGTGTTAGCTATTTACTAGTGAACTAAATATTTAGAGGGCATTACTTAACAACTCTTTTCTATTAACGCCATCGTTCTCCATTTGTTCACACACAGATTTGTTAAAAATGCAGCAAAGGGCCAAAACAAAATTCTGTGAGGTTTGCCCCAGGATTCGGCTTCATCCTGCACTGATGGAAAGCAGTTGGTGGAAAGGAGGATTGTACTTGTGGGAGACAGCAAGTGCTATGAATGCGAGCAGGGCAAGGCAGCCCTGCGGCCCTCTGAACAGGTCAGGACCCTCCTCTGCTCTCTGCCCCAGCACCTGCCCRTGCACCCAGCCTGGCCTCTTACAGGGTGAGGAGGTGCTCAGGTCAAAGGGATGGTGTACGGTTTCTCTAGAGGTGGATGAACTCGAATATCTGGTTCTGTCGTAGTTCACGTGATTTCTTCACTAAAGAGGAGATCAAAGTGCATTTATTTTTGGTGTGAGACTGAAGCAGATTCCTGCAGCTGAACATCAGCAGAGTATGTGTGATCCCTCTGATCACTGTATTCCCTGTAGCTGTACCAAAACTTCATTGGCTCTTGTTGTACTTTTGCGAAATAGGCTCTTAGCTATCAAAGCAACTTTCTATATGAATTTGTTGTAGTGATCAGGCACATCTAATTCTCTTGATTTTTTTTTTAATTTTTTATTTTTTTTAAATTATTCTTGAGAGTTGCCTTACGGATCAAAAATTATCTCAGCCTCCTCTCAGGCATCCAGCTAGAATAATTGTGAAACAAGTTGATTAACTGACTCATCTAATCTTGTGCCGTAAACACAGTTCAGTTCAGCTTAGAATCGAAGCTCTGTCCAGGTGTGGCTGCCGTGGKTATGCGGATGAATACTGCCTGTTCTCTGGCCAGTTCTGTGTTTCTCGTGAATCTTTATTGAGGAAAAAAATGTTGCCTGCTTCAAGTTAGAAACTTTCTATCCCTTAGTCMTAACCCATTGTAGTTAACTGGTCAGTACGCTCATGTTCCAAGTGTTTTATTTCTTCATTTTCCAGTGCTTCCCTTTCTGTGTCATCTTGTGAAAATGCAGGTTAGTCCAGAGTCATTTTCTCTCTCTCAGCACAGCAGCTTTACAATATGTTAGTGTGACTGGAACATTTTCTTAGGCTATAGCTAAAACATCTCTACCATAATTGTCTTCATTTATATTCCATCCCATATTTTCATTATTCAAATAATAATTTGCATGCTAATGGAGATTTTGTTTGTGTCTCTTTCCAAAAGCATCTATCTTAGCCTTCAGCTCGTACATATTATAATAGAAGGTCTACTTAGTTTTTGATGGTTTTTTTAATAACTGATGTTGGCAATCAGCAAACAGTGTGCTTCGTAATCCTGCGTGAGAAATACGGCAGCATGCCTACTATTTGGAGAGGAACAGGAGTGGTAAAAGCTAAAGCTCTGACAAGTTCTGCTTTGATGGCAGAACCACTGATTGTCTGCCCAGTTGTTTTCCCTGGCAATTCTCCATTTGAAAGGCCTGACCTGATGTAATACAGGGTCAGCGTCAAAATACCCATCACAGTGTAAGCACTTGGGAGCGCTCTAATGCTTCCAGAGGAGTTGGGGTGTTCTGCACATCAGGGCCATGTTACTAGGCTTTCTTTATACACCTCAAAACTTGATGTACATGTAGCATTCAGGCCTATTCTGGTCTTCCAGACTCCCTGAAGAGTGCAAGTAGATCTTCCCTTGACTTTGATGCAGAATCCAATGATGCRTCTCTTTTCTCAGAGTTAATTTGGAAATAAAAAGTTATTTGGATCTCTCTTGGAAATTGGTCAGACCATTTGACCTCCAATGGTCCTTTCCAGCCTAAATCATTCCTGGCAAGTGAGGCCTGGATGGAGAGTAATAGCACTGTGCTGCCAGATATCCAGCAACTTGCAGTTCAAGCTGCCATGTGTGAGAGGCCCAAGGTCACGTTCCTGCTCTGCTTCATTCACAAAAAAATGTGGATCCTTATTATTAGTCCCCTGTGATAACCAAGGAACTAATAGGTATTCTGGAGAAGGGTGAACTCTGTGTGTGTCTTATTTTGGAGATGTTTACTTGAATATACTTTGAGAAACAGCCAGCTAGATGCTGACTCCATAGATTACAGATGGAGGATACAGATATAAAATTCTGGGCTAATAAATCTCTTGATGCAGTGTAGACAGGAAAGAACAGAGAACAGTTTTCAGGTTGCTGTGATTACCTAGGACTTCAGCCTCATGTGCCAAATGGAGATATGACCATGACCCTCACAGCCACTTAGCAGACTAGTGGCTATTTTGTCACGTGTCATGGCTTAAATAGGTTTTTAGCTCTTGGGGCAATATTAGCATTTCTGCAGTTACTTGCATACCAGCATCAGAAACATATTTACATGCAGGTTTCAGCAGTAGCCAGCTTCAACMAAAGGGATGCCAGCAGGCCCTGGTTGAGGCTAAAAGGTGTGCAGGCATCTCTGCAAATTTGGCTCTTGTCCAACCATAGTCAAATGAATTTTCTAGCTAGTGCTGAAAATCATCTTTCTTTTAAGTACTGAGTAAATATTAGAATCTTCATTCTACATATTTATCCTACTGTAGGTCCGAACATCTTTGTACAAAATTATAAGTAAAATACATATAACTGATACAGAACTATCAACTAAAACACCTCCCTCAAAAATTCTATTAATGTATTGAACTTTCTATTGCAAATGAAAACTATCTTTTGTCTCTGTGGTAGAAAACTGACACATTTCATTTCACTGTCTAGTTCAAATTATGCACTTCAAACAAGTCATAAATCAATAGACTAGTTTATAGAGAACATGTAGAAATATTTTTAAAGGCCTTTTCTTTTACTAGAATAAAAAGGAACAGGTCTGAAAAAGACCTTTACCCCTGCGTTCATTTTTTGTATAGTTGAGCTARTATGAATGGAATTAACATAGGTGAACCTAGATCCAGTCCAATGAAAGATTAGATGGCAGTGGACCCAACACTGAAGTCAGGCTTYTTCTTTTTTTTTTCTTTTTGGTATTTGTTTTGGTGGACATAGGATGTTATGGCCAAGTAGGACAGTGAAAAAGTGATATTATTTCTGTTAGTACTGTGTTGAGGTTTCTTTTTATTTTATTTCAAACTCTTTTCATTGCCCTATAAGTTTTCTCATAGAAGGAATGACTGGACCCAGATTTTAAGAAGCCTCCTAATGGGCCAGTCATGAAACTCAAAGCTTAATAGCCAAACGAGTTATTTTCAGAATATGCCATTAAATATCCATGTATGATGAGTGTTCTGAGAAAACAACCTGGATATTGTTGCACTACAGGGTATCTATGGCATTGTTTTCCATGCTGTGAGGAGAAGTCACATGGTCCTTTTAGATAATTGGCTTGCTGTTTTTTTCACACTAATTAAAGGGAAAACATTTTGAAGTCAAGTCAGTCACTCTCCATTGGCAAGATGCCATACTGAGTCATATAGGGAGAGACTCATTCACAGCTCTCTTGACAGCGTATGCTGTGTAGTAGTTCACTGTGAGGCACATGCAAGAAGATTGGTGAAAAAGGGACAATTCAGGAATGATAAAAGCAACAGCAATAATATACCAATAAAATCAACATTATGATCTTAACGTGCAGCTGTAATTATTTTCCTTTAAAGAGGGTGAGAGAAAGGGAGAAGTATAAAAACAACAAATGATTTTCACTGCTGGTAACAGAATGCCTGCCGCCTCCTCTTTTCCTCTTGCATCTACACATCAAAAAATTGCATTAGCGCTTCTGCTGCCTTTCTTCTCCCACCCTCTTTTTTCACACTATTTAAGAGCTAAAGCAGAGTGGTGTTGATAGTTGAGCCTAACAGCCAGTTTTGTTTGAACACAACATATACTATCAATGATAATTCAGAAATTTCTGTTTGTATTTCAAAGGCAAGTTTAAGTATTTTTTTAAAGGTGTATTTCTCCATTTGTAAATAATTTATCAGCTGTTCAGTTTGGTGTTTTTAAGATCATGGGTTTATGGTAGAGCCTGGTGGTGAATCTGGAATGGAATAAAACTCTGCCTCAGCACACAGGGATGTGATTTTATATATTGATAAATGTAGGTACCTCTAGCTTTTAAAACACTTTATATTCTTATTACAARAATGACTTTTTGTTAAGAAAGCTGTTATTGTAGAAGAACACATTATAATAGTCCACCTTGTTACCCCTGGTATTTAGAAAGCAATTAGAAAAGGAATGGCGGTTCAATAATTCTGGCTGCTTTATGCAAACAACTGCTTTTCTCTGACCATATTTTAACAGTATTTAGATCAGGCCTCAAATATGTGTAATCACCTTTCTGCTTTTAAAGATATTAGAGTGTAATAGTTCTCCCATTTGGATTTTATGTTCTAGCTATTAAGCCTGACCAAGGCTTTAAGATGCATGCAGCAGCCCTTGTTTTGTTCCTATTAGTTAATGCCTAAATTAATTAACAAAAAAAAMCTTTTGCTGAAGAGCTTCCGTAGTTCACTGTTTTTTTTTTTTTTACTGAGTCAGTCTATCTTCCACAAGACTAAACTTTTCTTTCCTTAGTGGTCTTGCCTAATGCAGACAGTCAAAAGTAAAAATTTCTAAATAAAATCTGTGGTCATCAGCTGGTATTTTCAGAGGTCTTACTTTTTATAAAATAGATATTTCATTTAGATTCATAGAAAAAGGTTATCTTAAAGAGCACATACATTGAGGATGGAATTTTTCAAGAAGTTTGTGGGAGTTAGTATCCAATTTCTAGTAACTTTGGTAGGATTTAGATCCCTAACTCTTCTATAGTCTTCAGAACATCTGAGACTTATTTATGCCCCAAAGTCTTCACTAAAGACCTGAATCATGCTGTGTTAAAAACTGTACCAGAAGAGAATGAGTGACAATGCCTGTCTGAAAAAATCCTACATATAATCACTTCAAAAATAGGATCAATTTTTTTAAAGAAAAGAAATCACAGGTTTGTGCAGCAATGCCTTCTTCCCACACTATGGCATTAATATCAAAGTTTGTGGTTGTTTTGGCTTGCATTAATCTGTTTATATATATAAGCCATCTCTTAAGGAATAGAAATATATGATAAGTACTTCTCAAAGTATAATTCAGTATCTTGGAATTGATTCATGGACATGTGATTGTTAAGGTTTCACGGCAGATYTACAAACGTTATAGAAGGTTTTTGGAGAGAGAAGCATTTAAGAATACAAATCTATGCTGTTTGTTGAGCCATAACTTACCATTGCTCCTGGGAGGGAAAGACACTCTACATTCTGTGTATGCTGATGAACATACATTTAACACATACTGGCATATTTTATAGTCTACAACACTTAGGTTTGGGGTTTTTTGGGGTTTTTTGGGGTTTTTTTTTGTCATTTAATGTCCATTACAAAGACACTTAATTATCTAGAATCTAGGTATAGATAAGGTTTATGCAAAAAAACCCTTTGAAAATTAAATGTAGCTGATAACAAATATATGTGTGGKTTTTTTTCATCATTACTCTATACATATATCTTGGCAGAAGCCTATTTATTATCAATATAGGGATATAAAAGTCAGAAAATATTGTGACGTGAATTATTGCCACAATGCATCAGTGACATAGGTTCTGCATTTTGAATAGCTTCGGCTGTTGATTTAGTTTTGGACTCTGAATTGGCAATGTTTGAGCCCTGCTAAACTTGACAATTTTCTGGTCCTTTTTTACCTATATCTTCTATGCTGCTGTATTTGCTAATGTTGTTGAGATTCACACTATTAAAAATCAGGCTGTTTAATACCAGTTATCATATTTATGTAACGATGAATGACACATAATTAAATTACGTAGGATGAAGTTAACATATCTGGTGTAACATTTCCAGGATATTGAAACTGCTTGTCAGGTGGAAAAGAAATTTTCACAGCGAAATAGTAGTGGTCCAATAGAGGGAGTGAATACCTTGTTCTGGAACACCCATCTGTAGTCACTGCTTATCTGAGGGTGCCGAGTTCGGTGCTGGATGCTSTCCTCGGCTCATCCGTTGTCATAACTCTTCTCTTCTGGATGCCTGTTCCCTTGCAGAGGTATGTGCCTTAAGGATCTGAGCCAAAACATGAGCTTAGTCAGAAATTGAGTTCATGAGGAAACACTGAGCATTTCTATATTTGGGGAAATGTGCTATTTTTTTCTCATACTAATTRTGATACTGCTATACATCATGGGTGTTAGTGATGCTAATAATACTGTGCAATAAAGCAGTACGTAGCACAGTATTAAATCTCTTTTAGGATATGAGCCAAAGCCCACTGAATGTGGTGATAAGACTAGATTTCCAACCTTTAGCAGCAGATTTTAATCAGAATCACTACACAGGTTTCAAGGACTGCCCATTTCCAAGTCCAAAAGAGCATACTGTCTAGAATATTTTTGGAAGCTGATTTTAAAATGTGATCTCTGAATGAAGAGAACTCTTCCATATAAAATAAACATCAAGCTAGGCACAATGGACATCGATGTGAAAATAAGCAGTTTTAGCATGTCTTCACRTCTCTGATTGCACATTGTCAGAGCATGAAGAACTTGTGGTTTGATGATTTTCTCCTCTGGTGCCCCATGATCTCATGAGCCAGTGCAGTCTGATGAGGCAAAGCTGCCCTTGCTACAATAGCAGTCTGAAGTGAAATACAAGACAGTGAATCTCTTGTAGATTAGACAGAAATTTGGAAAATTCCATGTGAATAATACCCTATGAAACTTACGTTTCTCACTCATGCATCATCTTTAGACTGTGTTGYAGTTAATAGCAAATAAAAAGCAGAGGCAGTGCTGTGGAAAAAGCAACAGGGCTGGATTCAGAAAACTTCCTTCTAACTCCAGCTTGGTGAGGGGCTTCCAATGAAAGACTGACACTTCATTTAATTCCAAATATCCACTCTCCAACTCCATCGACAGATATGGCACAGCAATATATTCAGAGTGTTCAGCAACTGTTGTCGTAGTCCATGAACAGTCTGCTTCCAGGATTAAAAAAAAAAAATCAAAAATTCAAATTGATAGTAAAAGCTAAATGTTTTAGTTTTCGCTTAGATTTGTTTTTACTTTTCTATAGGCATCCAAGGGCTACCACTGTGGGGTTTTTTTATTTTTATTTTTTTCCCAGATATGACTGCTAAAGACCTAGAGACTACAGTCATTTTTCCTCTATCAAATGAAAAATCGTCTCTGAAAAAATGCACTAGTGATTGTCCATGTAGTGCTTTCCAAATTCCTATACTTGTCAATGTAACTGCTCTCTGAGGATATAGCAAGGCTGAAAATTGGGTATGTATTTCTAGTTTGTTTTTCTAAGTAGATTTCTCTCAAAGATTTWACTTTAGGGAGGCTATTTGAAGAATATCAGTGCCCAGATGAGCTTATATATATATATTTTTGGAWGTTGCTAGCACTAAGTTTATAGATGGTATCAACTAGGTGCCAGCTTACTTAAGTAAGTATTATTCTCCTTGTTTTGCTATTAATTCTTATTCTTTAACCAATCTTCAGAAGCTTAACTGGATTTTTTAGGTGATTTTTTTAAATATGATTTTATATGATTTTTAATTATGACAAACAAAGGAGTAAAGAAGCAACCTCTTTTTTTTTTTTTTTTTTTTTTTTTTTTTTTTTTTTTTTGTGTGTGAGAGTCAGTACAGATGAACAAGCATTTTTGAGGAAAGGTTTCATCTATAGCAGCAGTGGTGCTGGAAAGCTCTCACTGCTCTACCTACTCGGAGATATTGAGTGTAATCTGCGATATGGAAAGCCTGTAGCAGTTGTCAAGGTACGTTTTGAGGTTCTTAGTCTATCTCTGGGAATAAAGAAATTACAGGCTGCTGGAAGCCTAACTTGTACATTAACTTGTCTTTCGGGTGTTACGCTGCATAAAATATGGGCACATGTTATACATATTCTCATGTATTAATATATGTTCTGGCACAAGAATAGAGCATCTATGCCTGGATGCTGGCATTCTACATGTCTCTGCATACCCTCAGATGAGGTCTACTTCTTTATCTAGTATGTGGTCTTCTGTCTGTCAAGTTGCTGCTTACCAAATACTAAGAAACTTTGATAATTCCATGCTCACTGAACAACTTCAGGCGTATTTAGGCCTAAGRCAAGTCTAATTACTGAGAGTTAAATGCAGAGTTTGCTCAAACTCCCAGGTTCAGTGGTACAGCAGAAAGCTCCTGCTGTGATGATCCATTAGAGTCACAGATATGATAAAATGAGGCATATATTTTTCTTTTATAAGCCTCTATTTTCTGCTACTGAACACCAGCTTCAGACTCTGTTTTCCATGCTAATATTTGGTATGTTTCAAATAGAGAGTCAGTTTTCCCTTCCAGCGGGTTTCCTTCCTATTCACGTATTGTACAATGGATAAATAACAATGCTGAAAAGAATGCTTGTCAATTCCAATTTTGCCCAGCATGTAAATGTAGTAGAAATAAACTTTTAAAAATCCCTAGACAAACCAAAATATTTCCCCAGTTTAGGWACAAAGAATAGAAAAGGGTGAACAGACAAATTATAAATAAATAAAGCCTAGTAGCCTGGAGAACCAAAATATTTTAACATGAGGATCCTCAAAGGGATACGGATCTGAATGAAAAGTATAAGTAATTTTATACAGATTTTTGTTGGCCAAATAAAAAYGAATGCAAACACCCAAGGCCTGAACTGGATGCTTTAAATAAGCTATTCTTTGTAAAATTACAAGGCCCAAGTCCTTTGGAGTCCTTCACATTTCCATATCCATGTGGACTTTCAGGGATCACAGTGCAAAACTAGGAGTTTGCTTGCTTACTCGGGAACCGATCTTTAGCCTGGTTGTGCAGAGATTTTACTGTGAAAGTATCTGAGTTTATTTACTTTTTATTTTTAGTTTTGTCATTGTAATATGTAAAGAAATATGGTTACACTTCGACAATTATGTCTTCTCCAGTTAGGGCAGATTTATATATGAAAATGTAAATAAATTATGTCACAAAGCTAATTTATGTGAATGTTAAAGCTGRTAAGATTTTTACTCTTATTCATAAAGGTATAAATTGTGAAACGTGCATGTAGATAGCATGTGAGATGGTACTACCTAAACAAATGTATTTGCAAATTTTGGTTTGGATTATGCTGAAGAGAAATGTTTTCTCTTTGCTGCTTTCCTGTAGTATAGCTGTACATTCAGCGGCATCGCAATTTCAGACTCAGTCCTTCTATTTCAGGAGCAAGAAATCAAAGCTTGCTTCTGATGGTCTGAAAAAATGAACAACTTTTCCACCTTGTTTTTCCCACCCACTCAATTTTTAATTGACTGTTTTGGAACCAGTATAAAATGCATGATAACAATATCTATTAATTATTTGAAGGTTTTGGGGGAAAAAAATAGGAAAAACAAAATAAAACGAACTGGGCACTCTTATCAGATAAAACAAAGAATATAGCAAGGATGTGGGGATTATTTCTATTTTAATGCTAAATGGAGAGTTTTCATCAAAGCTAAGTTAATGGCATATATCAATGCAAAGCTATTAAAAAAAAGCCTCTCTGTTCAGTTTAGTGAAGTAAATTTTGAGAACACAAAGAACACTTGTATATTTTCACGTGATAGCAGAAAAGGTAACCTGGCTTGACTGAACCAGGTGCTGCATGGGATCTGTGGGGCAGAACCTGCAAGTGTCAGCGTGGGCCTGGCTCAGATTCTATTATTAGAGAATAACCACTAGTGAAGGCCATACGGCTCCCTTTTTCCTCTCAGGATGTCCAGAAGTATTCCAGGGCCAATGTGAGATCATTCCCCTGGCCTGAATTTCTAAGCCACCACACAGTATGTTGAGTTGTTTTTGCAAAACTGGCTCCTTAAAGGTTCATAAAATGCACCTGCAAAACAGACATGAATCTATCATAACCCCTAAGAATTTTTAAGTTACAGTCAGCTCAAAACTGCATGTGATCGGGATCAGTCCTGCACACAGTCACTGACTGTCTTATCTCTTGAATATGGCAGACTAGTACCTATTTCTCTGTCTTGCCTCAGGAACACAAGCTCTGTACTCTTACACAGAGGGCTGAGGCCTTGCAGAAATTTATGCAATGATACACACACAGCCTTGATGGATGCTGCTATTCAAAATTTTTTTCCTGCTGTTTGTGCCTAAGCTCCCTCTGCACCTACCTCTGAGTGGGTCCACACAGTCTTTTGGAAAAAAAAAATACTAAACTAAATCCCTCTTATCTATTAGGAAAGAGGCAGTAGCAAGTGTAGAGGTTCATGTGAAATCAGGCAATTTGGTCAGGAAACAAGGAATGAAAACAAATGAGAGCAGAATTGAAAGACCAGAAAGGCAATGTGAGGGAACTAGACATATCAGTTGTAGTCACTTTCRGTATGTGTATTTGTCAGTCGGTGAGAATGTCTTGTTCCCAGTGAATCTGCATATCTCTGAATCTGGAATTTTTTCTTTGGGCTTCGTTCTGCTGGTAAAATAACCTGACAGCAAAGTAACCTGTTATACAGAGAGGCTTTCTGCTGAAGTCACTGAGGCTGCCCCATTAGGAAACTGGTGGGAGAAGAGAAGCAGGTTACTTGTGCTTGGGAAGATGCAGGGTGTGGTGACCACATGGGTTCCTCCTCCCAGAGCTGTCTGCTAGTGTCTCAACAAGCCACCCACTTCAACAAGAGCRGCTTCAAGCTTAAACTTATTACAACAGGGATTTTTCCTCTCCTATTCACTAAAATGTAATTTAGAGTTCAGAAAGCTGCCATTATTCTGCATAACCTCTAGCTGCTGGCTGTTGTTCTTCTGCCTATGTCACAGTGCTGATCAAAGGCTCGCCTGCTTCACTAGAAGCATCACTTGCGAGCGTGTCTGGAAGTGCTGCTTAATCATAGGAGCTCACCTTTCAGGGCAACAGCAGACAGGAGAGCTTATAGAAACGAGCTGAAGAGTCTGAGTTAACCATTAAGAGCCTCTCAGAATCTCTTGCTGAAGCCAGGAAGGAGCAGGGAGAGAGACCATGTGAGAAGGACATGCAAGGCTTAGGAGAAACCTGATTCAGCAAAATGCTTATTCCTCTGCCTTTAACTTCAAGGCTGTGTGAGTTTAATGGAGTGGCTAAGCAGACACAGAGTTTCAGTTATGAGAAAAATATTAGCCTTCATCAAGATTACTCATGCACTCAGGGTTAAGTACACGCTTAAACGCTTTGATGACTTGTGTGCTGGCTCTCAGTAAAACTACCTGTCTACTGTGTTTTCTTGTTTGCTATTCATGAAAGGGAAGACAGGTACATTTAATAATAAGACACTTTTATTTAGACGCTGCCACATAAGGTTTTTCAGTCTTGTTAATGTGTAACGTGGTGTATTAGAAGTCTTTCTTTCTATATACAGGGCATCTCCGTGGTGGTATCATAGAATTATAGAATATTTAAGGTTGGAAGGSACCTCTAGAGGTCATCTAGTCYAACCCCCCTGYACACGCARGGTCYCCTRMAGCATGTGGCACAGGGTGGTGTCCAAGSRGGTTTKGAAGMTCTCCAGAGAAGGAGACTCCACCACCTCTCTGGGCAGCCTGTTCCAGTGCTCTGTCACCCTCACTGTTAAGAAGGTCTTCCTCAAGTTCCTGTGGAACTTTTGGARCTTCAATTTGYGSTACTGTGTGCTATGCATTTCCTGTACAGCTTACTGTAGAACGTATGACCTGACTTAGGCTTGCTATCAACCATAAGAAGTAACAAGTAAGATTACAAACACACCTTTAGCTTTGGTCATCCCATTTCACAGAACCTAAGGCTGACTGACATGGTTATATTTATAAAGAATTACATATGGTAAACTAACTTTATTTAAAAGTTTGTGTTTTCTCAATAAATGTCTACAATTCTTCAGTTTCCTGACACTTTCACACCAAGTCTGAGCAGACACAACTCGTGCATCCTCCCGCAATTCTTATTTAGAATTTCAGCAGAAATTAGCCTTATAGGTATTTGGTTGTAGCTGCATATGTTCTACAGAAATAGAATTTACTACAATTTCTGCCAAATTAACTATTTATGCCCTGGCCTGCATTTCACTGTGAGATAAAGAATTAAATTTTCTTTTAAAGTTAGAAATTCTTCAGTTTCAGAATAAGCAATGACATTAGAAAAGAAGAACACAGTTTGTTCCCATGAAGGCTTAAGTTTGCAAAGCGAGTGTGATTCTTAAGCACATAGTTATGCATGTTAGTTTTTGCAAGATGAGGGCACAGAGTTCACWCATATTTGCAGCCGTTCACCCTTGCGAATAAGTGTTCATATGATTTTCAAGTATATACTCAAGTGAGGTCTCTACTAAGGCAAAATAGTTCACTTTGATAAAGRGAGAAAGGAATGATCTTATATAAATTGGCATTCCCCCCACAGTATGAAAATTCAATCACTTCCCTTAGATGTTAGTTGCATAAAACACTCTTATTTCTCTCCTTCTGATTTGAATTGGCAACTTCATTCATTATACGAAACAGTGTGTAATTGACCCCTGCCCCGAGCCAATATTCCAGAGGAAGCAATCCTGCATTTACACGGGTGCATTTGAGACCTCACCTTTGGTTTGGTTTCTGCCTTTTAAATTCTGCTCTCTTCCCCACCCCCTTTTCTTTTTTTTTTCCCAAACATGCAATCTGCTTTGTGATAGGTTTGCAAGAGCAATGGAGAAATAATTACTAAACACGTAGCTGAAAAAGAGGATGAGGAAGTGAAATCAGACTATTCTACAACCCTACGGGAAAGAGAAGAGGGAAAAAAAAGAAATCTGGAGCAAATGGTGAGCGCAAACACATGCGAGCAAAGCTGAACCCCTCGGGCTTTCTCCGCGCCAAGCCTTGGCCGCTCGCTCCGCTGCGAAGCCTCCAGGGGCTGACCCCGAGGCCGGCGCYGCCTCGGAGCCCGCCGTGGCTCAGGGAGCTTGGCCGGCAGGTGGCAACACGCACCCGGGCACGGGGGGCACGTAGGGACACGCCCGCCCCCCCAAAACACGGCACGCGCCTCCCGCGCGCACGCAAACCACACACGCAGATACCCCCCCCCGTCAAACCCTTCACGTCGCCCCCAGGCACCGCCGCCCCGCACCGCACACACACAACCCGCCGTGCGCGACACACGCGCGCGCCGAAGCGCCGCCCCGTCCCGCCCCCGCCCGCTGCCTCTCCGCCTCCACGCCGCCAATCCGCCCGCCGCCGCGCTCACACACACACACACACGCACGGTCACAACATGCTTGTCCGCCTCCCTGCCTGACYTGGCCCCCGCCGCCGCTCCGGATTACTCACCCTGCACCGAAGGCGCCGCAGGCTCACGCGGAGCAGCCGAGCYAGCCCGCGGAGGTGGCGGCACCTCAAGGGGGCCCGGAGGCTTCCCAGCCCCCGCCGCGGATCGCTGGGGGAGCCCGGCCAGGTACTGCGTCCTCGCGCTCCTCCGGCCCTGCCGCCGCCTTGGCGGCTGCGCGCAGCCCCGGGCAGCCCCCGCCGGGCTGAGCCGCCCGCCGCCTGGGCCGTGGCACGCGCGGCTGCCGCGGGGAGCCGGCCCAGGCCGTGGGGCGCTGCCGCTCGCGGCGCGGCGGGAGGTGATGGTGGTGGCGGGGGGCGACCGTTGGGGGCTCGCGGCCGTTACGGGGCGCGTGCTGCTATTGGTGGGGAGCCCGTGGCGGTTGGGGGCGCGCGGCGGTTTGAGGTGGGGGGGGAAGGCTCGCGACCGTTGGGGGCTCGCGGCCGTTACGGGGCGCCTGCTGCTATTGGTTGGGGCGCCCGTTGCCGTTAGGGGCGCGCGGCGGTTGGGGGCCCCTCCCCTCGCTGTCCCCCCTTACGGGCGGCTGCTGCCCCGGCCTCCCCTTGCCCGCCGCGGGGCGGCAGCCGGAGCCGGGCCGGCGCTGCCGGTACCGCAGCTCCGCGCTGATCCCCGGCAGCCGCGCTGCGCTCCCCGGGATTAGAGATCACGGCGCGGGGGAAGGAGGCGGGGGTGGCACMGCCACAAACCGCTTTGTGGCCGGGCGGGCGGCGCCGCCGCCGCGGCCGCAGGTGTCACCCGGGGCTCCCCCGGCCTGTTCCGCAGCGGCGTCGCGGCCCTGGGGAGGGAGGCAGGCCCCGAGAACGTTGCGGGCTCGCCGGGGCCTGGCTGCGGCAGGGCACGCCGAAGGGAGCCGGTGCTGCAGCTCCYGCCTTCCTGCTGCAGGTACCAGGGGAAAAATACACGTGTTTCTGTCTTCTCTGCTATCAAGGGCTCTGCAGTTAACCCCTGGGGCTGGCAGGGTCGTCAGAAATAGGTGAATGGGTATGGCTGTAGCCCTGGGTGGTGGTGTGTGTGTGTGTATAGCCTTCGCATGCAGTTGGATTTGAAGCAGGAGCTGGAGGATCCTGCCAGTGTTTTCCAAAAAATGCTCAGGACTCTTAAAAGGTGGAGCAGATGGGGATGGTGCTGCTTATTTTGCAAGAGGTTTGTGGAAAGCTAATGCTTGTGTCCTTATAATTGTTACATTGTTTCACCTGGGTGGAAGTGGTGATCTTTGACTTCCCTGCAAGGAAGAGAAAGTTACATGGAGTTGCCTCGCTAAGGAATCTGGTAGTTCTGCTTTCCCACGSAGAAGGGAGCCCCCTCTGCAATGTGGCATCCGTCTCCTCTGAGACTGTCAGCAAGCATCTTGGCACAGAAAGAAATTGTGATAAAATTATTTTCTTTTTGTGCACCTTTATAGTTGAATGTAAATAAAAGGGAGCCTTGAAAAATCTCATCTTTCTTATCCTTTTCTGTGGCAGATGTGTTTTCTATCACATATATATTGCACTTGAAGCATTAAACTCTCAAGGGGCAAGAAGGGAGGGGATATGAGGCAAGGTCTGCTAGTTACTTGAAACAGTTTGTCTTGCTCATACTTAAAAAGGGGAGAAAGGAACATGCTGTAAAAGCAGCTGAGGAATATATGAAAGTGAAATATTAATGAAATGAAAAAGCTTCGATAGCAAAGACATTGCGCCTAACCATTCAGCAAGATTTTTGTCYTCTTTACAGCTCCTCACTGCATGTGGAACTGTGTCTTTATAGTATAGATGCAATTATTAAAAAGGGCAGCAAGATTCATTAACACCTAGCTTGAAGAAATAATAACACAMACATATTTAGCATGGGTGCTTTACTGCATAGGGACTTGCCTTACCYTTTATTTTAGAGGCTGTTGTAGGACTGAAGGTTATTGCAGAAGCCCTAAAATAAAAATTCAAGAATGTTTTCTTAGAAATGGAAATGCTAAGGGCTGACTCAGTTCTAGAGTAGGCCAGAGGAAGGACTTTGGAAAGTTGTCTGAAAGGTATGATGCTGACTGTTCATCCTCAAGTTATTTTTCTTTTCTAGCATCCCGATTTGAGAGCAGCATTCCCTAAGCAGGCATCACAGCCTCAGGGGAARGCAATGTGTGACTGTCCAGGATGTGCTGGAAGTACGTGCCTAACAGATGGGGAATACTGTCTTTCAGATCCAAGTTCCTTTACCCACAGAAATCCA
Organism: Eudromia elegans; assembly: GCA_003342815.1. Taxonomy (NCBI): domain Eukaryota; kingdom Metazoa; phylum Chordata; class Aves; order Tinamiformes; family Tinamidae; genus Eudromia; species Eudromia elegans. The sequence goes on along the minus strand of PTEX01000036.1, from coordinate 2,518,156 downwards.
CAGCACAGAGTCCCTGTGGTGCTTTGGTTTGCTGTTGTAACCTGGACTTCTGCCTTCTTGTTTGCTTCTTGCTATGTGAGCAAATACACCTGCTGAGAAACAGCGCCAAAGTTGGATCCTTTGCTCTTGTAAAGGCTGCCTGGAGCTTGTCAGTTCACCACTGGAAAATGGAAAGATATGGGGCAGATGTCAATTTACTGTTTTTGTGTTTTCCTTGCAGTCCMATTTTTAGTCACTTTAAAAAACCAAAGCTTTTCTAAGGATTGCCAGGATGTTCCTTTCTTTTCTTTAACTTAAGAAAAGTTTGATAAAAATGGAATCTACTCAATGCAACTTTTGAAGTTTGAGACAATAACTTAGGTATTTTCTCATAGAGACTCAGATTTTGAGGCTTGTGAAAGTTTGGAAGATTTTCAGCACTTAGGCTTGGAGGGAAATTGGAGAACACTGTGTGATTAAGTCTATTAATCATAGTAGGTGCTGAGGAAGAGTGGTCTCTTATCCCTGGGTCTGTGTATGGTTGTGCAAGAGTGTTTAGCTCTCATGCCATGCGAGTCGTGTGTGCATGCTGGAATTTCGATTTCCCGATTTAAGCCTCATGTCCAACATCATCCTTTGTAGTTAATAGCTAAGCAGTGAATAACTTGTGATAAACTTGCARTGTTTTTAGCTTGCTATATGAGTGGCTTTATAAATTATAGGAGAGACATGGAGATGTTGCTTCATCTGGGCAAATTAGTACTCATTGGTGAAGGTTTATGGAAGGGAGTGAGGCTTTGTTGGGTTAGTCCTCCTGGAGTAGTTGAAAAGTCAAAATTGAGTAAGGTCAATGTGCAGTTTTAAAATATATTTGCAAACTGCAGAGCTGTAAGTCTCTCAAAAGATTATCGTGTTACAATAAGCTTATTGGTACATTTTTAAAAGGGTCAAAATCTGCAGATTCTCTGGACATCACATTTTCATGGAGTTTTAGTTTCTGGATTGTCTACTATTGTTGTACTCCCAGAGGTGTTCTAAAGTAGGGTCCTTTATATTTACCAGATATTGCAGACTTGTGAGAAGAGAAGGTAAGAAATGGAAACTGTATGGTGTTTATTCTGGGGTTGATGACCTCATCTGATACACAGAAGTTAATAAGAGTAARGTATCACTGCAAGTATTCGTGGAAAGGTAGCCTTATAAATGCTTATAAATTGGTAAGAGTTGCAAATTTTGGCTTTGGAAGACTAAGTGAAATAAGCAGAACTGAAGTACATCCTGGATCTTGTAGAAGTTAAGGGCTATGTGGATTTTAAAAAAAATWAGTGCCTCATGTTTCCTCTCTGCAAGACGTTTTGCTGGAACGATGAAGGGATTAGTCACAATGGAAAAAAAATTACGAGTGTATGTATGTGTGTGTGTGTGTGTGTGTATATATATGAAAAATAGATAACAGCAGATGAGGCCTGGATTTGTAACTTGAGAAATAGTTGTGCAACTTTATCAGATGATCATTAGATTTCTTTGGAGGTTTTCTACAGTGATGGCAAATTGTTACCTTGGTCAAGTTGCTATGCTATGCATAAGACTTTAGCTATTGAATGTATTTTGCACATCATCTTGTAAGATTCATTATTCCCAAACACTTTAAGTAGTGTTTGCAGCATGCAGCATGTACTTGTAAAATTTCATGCATATTTGTTTACTACAACGAGGACCTATACCTTGAAGATAATGGAAGGTGCAGCCTTATATTTTACATGGAATTCTATTAAAAACCTGCATGACTGTTCACTATATAAACTTGTAGCTCTTTTTATTTGCTACTTTTTGACTTGGTGTGAGTGTGCTACTGGCAGGGTGTAGCATTCAATCATATAAACTCTCAGGTTCCATGATTGAGTGCTGCTGTATGGTGTCTTCATTGTATGGCAACAAAATGTTTGTGCTTTGCACAGAGGCTATGGCTTTTATCTGAAGTGCGATCTACCTTGTACATGATAGTTGTATGAAACATATGAGGCTAGTATGAGAGAGGGGAAGCCCCAGTCAAGGGAAACAATGAGTGTAGGAAAATCATGGATGTGAAAATGCAAGACATTTTCAAAATAACTATGTTATAGTCTGTTGTGTATGTTTTGTAATTGTATGTAAAAAGACAACAATGAAAAAGATGCTGAATACATTTTTGAGATGCATTATAAGATCTGGATAATGATGTTTCTGTATCAACATGAAAAGTTAGTTTTAAGAGGTTTTTCTAAAGCTTTCTATATCTATGTGTACTAAACTGTCCGTAAGTGATACTATTCTTCYTTTTTTGCCCTAATTATTGCTATGAGAACACCTATGAGTTCTGAGGTATGCATATAGAATTATTTTCTTAGCCTCCAGGAATTGAAGCAGTGATAGGATTCAAGTCGCACAGATGAATTATGAGAAGACCATCTCTCCAGCTATCCAACTCTCTCAGTACTGTCCTAATGACTTAACTATATTGCTGTAGTGTTCTTGATAATTTTGCACAGAGGAGGAAACTTCCTATAGATCCTGTTGCAGGATTTGCACATAGAGGTATGCATTATTTTCTCTGTAAAGATTAATTATTACTAGATTTTCCTTTTTTTCAGTCTAGGAGAGAAGTCTTTCCCATAGWCTTGTTTTATTCTTAGGTTTGAGAGAGAGCAGCCACTTTTGGAATGTAATGATACTTCTACATTATTTAAGAAAATACCTCTTAATTTTTTATAGTGCTATATGCTAACAGGAATTTGAGATGCTCTGCACAGTAATACTTCTGAGGGCCACAGCTGACTTCCCATGTGAAGAATCAGTTGTGACAGACTGTAGGAAGCTTTAAAAATAATTTTTACCCATGCATGTTGTAATGCAAATCACTGCTTCTGAAAATATATTGATTCCAGTGCATTTTCAGCTTTAGCTTGATACTTTCCCATTTTCTTTCTTTTGCTTGCTTTTGGGACTTTTTTCTGCTCCTGCTTTGATGCACCATCTGGATGTTATCTTTTCAAATGTTTTAATAGGAAAATATCAGCTCCTAAGTGATGTGCCAATTTTGTATTGCACAGTGGATTTAAATTTGTCTGAAAGTGCAGAAATGCTCCACGGTTTTCTCATTCAGGTATTGTATATTATGTTATAATTTGAGGCAGAGCATCTGAGGCAATGACATCAATACAAATGCCATCTTCTAATGGTGTTAGCTAATCTAATCTGTTAGTAATCTAATGGTGGCTAGCTATATCCAGATACCACCCCTCCAAAAAAAAAATTTTTTTTTATTTTGCTGTATTATGGAATATGGTATGTTAAAGTGGAAGTGATTAGGCACACCCAGGCTCTTTTCCTTCTCTAAGTAGCCAAATAACAGAAGTTTAGAAAGCCTTTACATTGTGCTTTGTATTCTGAGTAGGACCTACCTTTTCAGTGCCTTGTAGCTGCAGTGAGTATACAACTCAAGTGTTCAGCTGTCCTGCTGTGTGTTGTGTTGGTGTTGTTGCATACCARTTTTTTTACTGTATGACTGGTGGATGGAGAGGAGGAAAATCAGTTTTGGCCATGTCAGCCAGTACTGGAACTGTTACAGGTTTGGATGGGATGTTGCTGGCCATTTTAACAGGTTTTATTGCTGCTTTATGGTTTTAAGGAGAAAATGAAAAATATATGTGTAAGTTGGATTCCTGATGACCAACTGCACAAGTAAAGCACAGTGGACATGAAATGATGACAGTGCTGAAAATATGATTGCCTTTCATTTTCTCTGTTAGCAGTTGCCGTATCTGTTATTTTAGTCTGTACAAGACCAATAGTATTTATTTATTGCAGTTTGCCAAGGAGAAGACCAAAGTTGTTGAAAAGAATATAATGTCCATATTGAAATCATGTAGATACTAACATGGTCATTTTATTTGTGGTGTTCAGAAATATTAGTAAGTTGCCTTGGTAAGCAGATTATTCCTGTGATATATTAACATTTTTTTTCTTGTGAGATCTCCGAGGACGAGTGTCTGACAGAAAATKGTCATGGGGAAAATGATATGACTTTCTCCATTTTTATTAAAAGCCAAGTGATTCTGCAAGTAAATGTACATTGCTTCAGATGCACAGAACTCTTAAAACACCTTAGGAACAAATCAGGYCTTCATTTGTGAGTGTGAGGTATCAGTTGTACTTAAAGTGATAAGCTAGTCATAGGTAATGCAAATAATGCATGTTAAATTTGAATAATATTAGTTAAATAGTTAAAGCAAATAYTGCTGAAATATATAGTATATTTAGAAAGTGTTATTTACAAACTCAAGTGATCTAACACAGAAGTTGGTTTCTGTATACGTAAGGAAATGCAAAGGTTTTAGTGTCATTCCGTGTTGGATCACTGCTTACTGTTTCAAAAACAATGTAATATGTGAGAGCATGCCTGTGTGCCTTCCAGAGGCACTCAGTGGAAGCATTCTAGTTAATTGTTTTGCATACATTTTCTTTCTGTTAGAGATTAATRAGCTGCTGAGGAATCTTGGATGGGATAACAATGTAGATCTCTTCTCTGATGTTTCTGCCATTTTCCAATGCAAAAATAGGTGGAGATACAAGGAATATGATATGCAAATGTTACAGAAGGTGATAATTTGCTCTAAATAGCAAAATAAGATTATTTGATTTTGTGTTTTATGTGKATTCTTTAGCATCCTTTAATTAGTTGGTGTTGTAATTATGGTGTAGATAGAAAACTCGGTCATCCTTATTTGTTAGTGTTTTGATCCCAGCTTTTTATATATAAATAGTGAGTTTTTTTGAGAAATTTTAGATCCGTAGGACAGTAGCAAAATTGCTATGGATTTGAATGAGACTTTGATTTTTACCCTTCAGTAATAATTTCTAGTCAGTTCTTTTTAAGTTAGTGTGCTTCTTAGAACATTTTTCTTTTCATGGACTCGTTTTTCAAAGGTGACTAAGCATGTCTCATTCTTAATTTTTAGCAGTATTGAGAGTTCAATGATGTAACTAAAACTATAAGTCATCAAAAAATTTCTAAAAATGTGTTGAGAGTGCACAACCATAAGAAAAGGATTTTCAGAGTGGTCAAGAAATGGCAGATGAAATGGACATGACTAAGTTCAGTGCCTCTGAAAAGAAACTCGGGCACCTATGTTGTAGTAAAAATTTATGGAAGGGTGTGATAGCAGGTAGGAAATGGGATATTTGTAGACTTTACAAAGTCCAGTTGGAGAAGAGTTTAAAAAGATCAGGAATGTTTAAGGGATACCTAAGTGTTCAGAGCTGGACAATATAAAGGTAGATTATGAGCTGTTAAAGGTGATAACCACAATATGATTGCTCTATCTGCTAATCTTTATTTAACAGCTGGTAAACTTTTGAGCATCTGCTCAGGTTGGGGAAGAAAAATGGCCAAAGGATAAGTGGTGGGGAATAACAGAAWATATGGCTGTTAAGTTCTTCCAACACTGTGTCTTTGTTCTACTCTGCCCTAAAAAGACTGTTGRAAGAAATTTGAGGATTAGGCACACAAGCCACAAGGTAATCCCTGTTTTGTTTCAGACCTTATTTTAACATCCTGAGCTTGGTCAAATACATTCTTTTGGTAGCTGACTGGATGGGGGGAATAACCTCTCAGCAAATTTCGAACCAGTCTTCAGTACTGGCTCAGAACTTGTAATAAGGTAGAAATGGACAAATAGGGACTTTTGTCTGTTAATGATAGGTTTTGATTTTGATACAACTTTTTAACCTGCGAAAATCAGAAACATAAGCTATGCGGCTGTTTTAGACTATTGCGTGTGTAGCTTTGGTACACTTGTGCACATTTTTAAAATATAGAGAAGCCTGTTTAAATGGCTTCATTTATTATCTGTTGTGAGCTAAGTGCATGCATCTTTGTCAGGGGCACACAATTTATGCATATAGTGGTTTCAAACTAAAAATGATAGCAGGAGTGTGTGTCTGTGTGTGTGTRTRTATATAYWMTATATATATATATACATGGGTGTATATATATATGCACACACACATAAAGTCTTTGWGAAAGGTAGGTTGCAGAACTTTCAGTTGAAAATTAGGTTCTGTTGTGGATGCGGAATAGTGCATGATGTGTAAAGGTTCAAGTGTGGGAAGGATTTAATCATAACTTAAATGTACTTGTTCAGTAACATCCAAAAGTAATTAAGTTCACAGGTAGCACAACTTAAAATCTCTTCTCAGATCTCTAAATATTTAGTAACTGTAGAGAGAAAATAACCAAAACAATATTCTGTCTTTAAGAAGCTTTTGTGCATGATATTCCTGAAATGTGCATATTGGCGATTCTTACATTGCCACCTTAGTTCAAACCCTTTGTCTCATTGTGGTTGTGATAACAGTAGGGCTTGAAAAAGGTAAGCAAGGAGTTAATGTTGGTGAATGGTGTTAGAATTTTAAACTTTTTCTATATTTTATTTCTTGCTGTCATATGCATTTGACTATGATCCTAGAGTGTCTCCTCCTTGCAGTTTGCAGTTGCCCAAGACAGTGCATGTAACCTCCAAAATGCTGAAGCTGAACAGTAGAGAAATAACAAAACACTTAACCCAGCACTATATCTTTATTCAGCATTTTCTAAATATAGACTTAGTCCTTGGCCTAAAGTGTTTATATAGTGTAAATAAAACAAGATTTGACATGACACAGAACAGCCTGAGATAGCTATGAAAGCTATTGGGGAGGAACTGAAAAATTGTTTGAAATCAAGGGCTTGAGGRAAGCTGCCTTGAAAGGACAGTGAAGATGCTCCCAAGAATATATGGTAGTCTAAATTGTTTTTTTTTTTTCCAATCTGAGGTTTTTCATAATGGTTTTCAAACACTGTTATTTCTCTCTGATTTAGCCAGTAAGAAGAGTCAACACACTAAATCTTTGGGGAAACTTTTTTTTGATGAGCCTTAAACTAAAAGCTGATTACAAATGTGTGTTAGTTTGTGTTATGGAGCTAGACCATCAGCTAACATTACAGTCTTAGCACTGCTTCTTTCAGTGCAGCCAAATACACCTATTGCCAGTAACTCCTTTCTGGCCTTACATTTATTCTTATTCTAAACAGGGATTGCTGATGGCTGAGTGAAAGAAACGTGGAAAAGGCATGTAATGTAGTAGCTTCTGGACTATGGTGCTTCTACCACCTCTTCCTTGGTATTTTGTTGCTTCTCCTGTGTTCCTCTGGAACTTGTTTCTGTCTTGGAAATCAAAACTGTGGCAAGATCTGTATTGTTCAGAGGATAAATGAAAACATGAAAATAGCTTATCCTGCTTCCAAATTAAGTTTTATACTGCCCTACCGTCTCTGTGCCCTTTGTATGTTTATCTGCACTGGATATTTTTGGCTTTGTTGCTCTCAGGAATACTTGTGAGAAGGATGGAAGTCTCAAAACCAGTTGAGTTTTACTAAGTTTTATGCAGGGAGAGACAGACTTCTSTAAGTTTACTAGTTAGGAGAAAAACTACCCTGATTCTCATTCAGWTCGAGGATTTAACCTGGACGGGGAATCTTGACTGTGTCCTGGATGTTGGTAGCTTCTGAGACATTTAAATAGACTAACCACAACATACAAATTCTTAGGAAGTTGGGCTTAGGATTTGTTGCTGTACGTATACACCAGCTTAAGATTTAGCTTTGGTTTTGTTTTTGATAACTACCTACCTGAGGTTCAGGAAGCATTTTGCAGATACGGAGCTTGTGTTGTATAGCAACTTTTGTTATGGAGCTCTTATCTGAAAACATACTGCCTTTGAAAGTTGGTCTTTAGTCTTTGACAACTAGTAGATACGTGAACAGAAGTGCAGAAGGCCAGACTTTTCCTTGCRAAGCGTTGAATAAGGACAGAGGAAATCCCAAATAACTCCTTCAGAAATACCTTCACCAAACAACGCCTTCAGAAATATCCTCTGCATCTCAAGAAGGTGCAGATGAATTGATTAATGTGTTTTCTTTTGAACGACTGCAGCTAGATGCTTGTAAAGAAAGCAAAGAAATGCCAGCATTGAGAACTGTATAACCAGCTGGCCCTAGTGTAGGAAACTAAAGGCAAGATACCAACAAAAGGTATCTAGCTGAACATGGGGAATCACCAAAACATCTTATACGGTCATTTTAACATCTTTCTGCTAGCTTTAGTTTAAGGAGGTGCATTGAGAAGTAAGAATAAACTTTAAGGAAATGTTTTCCTATGCAATGGCAAAATTGCTGTTGTAGCAAAAATGCCRGCTTTGGTCAATTGTGTGGTAAAAAGATTTTCTAAAATCCAAATAGATGAGTGTGTAATTCCACCAACATTTTTATTAGTTTGTTGCTGTAGTAGGAAAATAAGATAAAAATGAAGGGATATTCTGTGACAAAAGATTTTTCATATGTGCAGAACTATGTTTACTTCAGTCTTTATGCTAAGATTTAGAAAGCATAATACATATTTGAACTGTATCTGATCACAAGTTATGGTGAAGAATAACACACGGAATAATTAGTGAAGAGACGTTTCCCCTAGACTGTGAAAAATAATGATGTAGTAAGAGTGTTTGGCATGATAACAAAACCAAAATCCTTCAGATGTGGTTGTTTTTGAAAACAAGTTGGACAGAACACTGATTTTTCAAGGGCATGTTTATACATAAAATTAGCTTGGTTTGCTCTATTAGTCAGGTGTGTATTGCTGTATTCCCRTAAAAGCTTTTGCTGAGCTTGTGTGTGGAAAATGCACCTGTGTCATTTGAAATTTTAATACCAATGTACTTCAATGGCAGGTACAACAAAATGCATCAAGGACCAAGCATGCTTTTTAAACCAGAGTTCTGGCTTTGGCATTGTAGTAGTTTGGTATTTGTCGATGTCAGTTGCACKTCAGTTCCAGACAGATGATTATGTATGCATATTAGGTGGACCTTTTGTAATTTATCAATTATGAGTTATTTTTGTTCAAGAAAATTGTGTTTAAAGGGATATTTTATTATCTGGAACATCACAAACCTATAATGCTTAGAGGTTTGCTGGGGGATATAATGAATTTGTGACAATGGAAACAATTACAGGGGTGGTGGAAAGAATCCTTGAATGTATTATTTTTATTTCCCTGGAGTTAATCTTCACATATYAAAGTAAATTAAGCAGAATATGCTGCTTAGATTCTTTCTGGATTCCCAAGTCAGAAGCTATTATGAACAAAATGTAATTCTTTTCACTCCCTGTCCTACAATCTTTACTCAAAATATGCTTCTAGCGAAGTCGGTATAATTGCAGAATCACATTTTGCATCCGCTCATGGTATTAAGGGAAAGGAACCAGTCACTGTGGTATGTTTAGGTGAAACAGACGCTGTGATGTTTCAGATGATGCTTAGYTTCATTATTTTTATGATTCCATCTCTCTCTATAAGTAGATTGCTGCTATTAGTTAATTAATGCAATAAAAATAAGCCATGTTTTCCTGTAATGAATGCTAGATCCTTATCAGATATATCGTTTGGGAAAAGCTTTTGTAAAAGATGCAATTTTTTGTGTCAACTCAATTTTCAAATCATCTGAAGATGTCCAGGAGGTACGTGCTCTGTTCAAGTGGAAGGTTTGTGAGGCTCTTTGTGGTCCATTTAGTGACTTGAGCTTTCTTGCTGAATGGCACCTACCTGAGAAACCTCATTTGATGGAAACTGGACTCATATACTGGCTGGATTTGATTGTTATCGAGAAATAATTGCATGTAAAGATGAATTTGAGTATAATCCCCCAAACTGTTCACTATGCTGTAGCTGAATCTATTCGGCTACATCTGATTACAGAATGAGAGGGAGCACCAGTAGGTCTTAAAAGTACATGTCATCTGTCTGGATGCTTTTCTTTCCTTCACCATAAGGACACATTGTGAGAAGCTTGACAAGCTTCCAGTGTGTTGGAACCGTTCATGCTGTATTTATATTCTGTCTGTCTTTTGAGCGCTCTCTGCGTTAATGGAACAGCATTACTCTGAGATGACCCTTTGCCTCATTTGCCCAGCATAATGGCTTTAGATTTGGGACCATTTTTTACTGTTTGATCTGAACAGCACCTTCTACCTCGAAGTTTTGTTAAGAAGCCAGTCTCCCAAGTCTTTTATAAAAGCAGCAGGAAGTGGAATGTCTGTATGTCTTCCAGCACATTCCTGTTTGGGATCTTAGTGCTCACAGACTGGTTCTATTCACCTAACATCTCAAGCGGAGTATTCATCCAAATCATAACCACTTAAATGATTTTACTGTTCAGTTGTACTGTTTTTCTGTATTGTGTTAATTTCATTCTGCATCCTGTTCTCACACTTGACTCTTTCTGTTTGTTGGAGCTAGAATTGAAAACCCAGGGTGGGTCTAGGCTTACAGTTCCACTTGGTGGCAACTCCTCCTGTTTTATAGTATGGATGAGCTAGGGTCATTAAACAGAATATGATTACTTGTGATTGTAGAGGAGGAGCTGGCTGGTGTTGAAGAGCTGAGTGAGACACACAATGCCCAGCAATGTATTCCATTCTGAAGTACCTCATTGATTTAAATCACATTTTGTCTATGTCCTGAATGTAATAAACAATATGTCATTAAAGCTAGTAATGACCTTTATGGCCTTTTCAGAAAATACTATCATTACTGAAAAGCTAGGTTAATCTCTCCCTAAATCCATAAGTAATTCAGGCCATTASTATGGTTGCAACATTCTTCCCTAGAAAGCATAGATCAGTCAAGTGCCACAGACCAAGAGAATAGTCTGCAGGTACAAAATCTCAGAACTAACCCCTGTATTTAAGCATTTTTAAACAGTTTCAGCAACACTTGCTATTTTTTATTTAAATTTTATTTCTTTTTTAATTTTCACATTTGAGGATTGAGATATGCTGTTTATTTTTCCCCATAGACTGCATTTAAATCGAGTATTAATTCAAGACATGAAATTGGTCATGTCACTACTCGGATGCAGATAAGAAGGAATAGATGCCTAAAAGATTTTAAATTTCATCATGGAAGTACTTTAAAGTTTTGAGTGTGAAAGAGAGAACCTTGGTTAATTTAAATTATTCACTAAGTTAGATGAAAAGAATGAGTGCTTTCAGAAATTATAAAGTTTTTAGATTTTTGGTTTAGAGGTGTTTTTTTTCCTGGTCGGTACCATCTCAAGATAAGTTGTGCCGTAAAAATACATTGAAAACATCTTGAAAGAAGATGAATGAGATGTAGCTAATTTGAAAACAAAGCTCTTCAAAATAAGTGGGGARTTTCTTGCTCAAGGATGCAATGAAAGGTAAAAGTTGGTGAGTTTTCAAGGAAATACAGGACAAATTTATGGAAGAATAGTCCACTGGCAAGTATGCAGAAAACCTTCTCCAACATCAAAATGGTAGGAGACTGGGAGTGTATTCTGAGGAAATTTGCTGTATCGGCCTTGGAAATGGGGTTTGTCAGAGTGGGCTGTATCTTTGCTCTGGTGTGGCATGACTGTTGTTAGGCTCTTGTGGACGGTTTGCTCAGTAAATGTTTAGAACTGTGCAAATTAAGAAGCAGTTTGGCTGTGTTGTTAACATCACTTCTTTTAAATATCAATTCTTCAACTTTCACATTCTAGATGAACAAAAAGGTTAGTAACTTATACATAATGAGGGAGCTTCAATTTCCAAGAGTGATCTGAGTTGCATAATAAGATGAACTAACTCAGTTGTACAGTGTTCATTTTAATAAGCTAAATTAAACATCATATGAGTGGAAGTAGAGATGTAGGTCACGGTTAAACTACATTTGGAAAAACCTATCATTGAAAGTGGTGGGTAACCAATCCCTATGGCATGAAGGGCATGTGACTGTAATATGTCTCTACATAGAGAACAGAAATAAGCTTTTCCTCCTATGTATTTTATAAAGAAGATTGCTTTCTGGAATGAATGTGTTTGGTGTCTTAGAAAAATACAATACTGACTTGGGAAGAGTTTTTTTTAAAAAAAGGAATGCTCATTCAGGAATGGAATATCTGTTTTACCCTGATGAATTAAAACAGGTCGTGCTAGGTTAGTGGGGCAGAGGAAGAAACATCCTAAATASAAATACAGATGTATATAGGAAGGATCTTCTTGAAATAGAGAGGTTTTTAGTTATGGTTTGGAAGTGAAACAGGAGATTCTCTAAAATGTGCAATCTGCATACAAAGCAATTAAACTGTATAGACTGTTCGTGGTATTCTGCTTGTCGTTGCTTTGTCTCTAAAAYCTAGGATACTGGATTTGTTCTTTAGATGCACAGTATCACGTGGTAAATTTTATTATGAAACTGTTCAGTTGTTTTTATATGAAGAATTAAAAGACATGGTAATTTAGAGATTTTAAGTTTGGCTATTGAGAAAAGCTCAATGATCAAAAAGATTATAAGAAATGTTCGTCTTGGCTTTTGTCTTCAGATATTACGAAATAGCTAAAAGGGTTTTTTAAAAATAAAGGCAGAAAGAATTGAAATGATTATTTTTAAGGAACACTCTGTTCCTCCGTCGGAATATTTTCTATTCAACACTGCAATAAATATAATACAAAAATATTTTTCACCGTTCATTCTAGTTGTTTTGTTTTCTTTCTCTCT
>PTEX01000036.1:2405115-2503437 GCA_003342815.1 Eudromia elegans | reverse complement strand
TGCTGTGTCTCAACTGGTCGTTGTGGAAGCACTAGCTGCTTACAAGCAGTCCCAAGCTAGTCCCAAACCTTTTAGTGACTGAAGGATTGGAAAGGAATGCCTTCTCCTAAGGATTAACCCTTTGCTGTCCACTCAGCTGTGGAATGTGTCCTCTGGAATGRTTTTTACCAAGTACTTCAATTTCATATTTCATTTTTTTGTAATATACAAGATTGGAAAGATACATGACTCGGTGTCTGGAAAGACTGGAAAAATACTCGGTGCTTATGTCAGAAAAATATAGGTGATGAGTAATAGTGGGCATAATGTTTCAGGGCACCTGAAGATGGAATGGAGGAATTGAGAGGTGAGGAAAGGGTGACATGCTCTGTGTGTGTGTGTCCCCTGATAGTGTGCCAGGTACTTGCTTGTGTATTAGAGGATGACAACAGAACTGCCGACCTTGAATGATTATCCTTTTGCTATGTGACACTTGCACAGCTGGAGCTTTCCTGGAGGAAGCAGTTCAATCAGATCAGGACAGGCCTCTGCAGAGGAAACGGACACTGGTGGAAAAAGGTTTATTTATRAGCAAACATGCACACGTCATGTTTGTGTATATATGTTGTGTAAATGAGCATACATATCTGCATAATCTTAGGTACTTTTGTGTGCACGGTTTCTGAATGCTGRACAGTGGAAATGTTGGTAAATGCCTTTTGTGTTCTGTTTGATTGAACTTTGTTTTTGTGAAGAGAGAAATCGGCATTAGAGGTGCTTAGACCCTAAAACTGATTTTTAGCCTTGATTTTTTTTTTTTTTTCTGCTCATGTGACTGTGGTACAAATAAAAGCAGGGATGGGTTAAAACTTAAGAAGAAATATCTGCTTTTTTACAAGAATATWGCTTATGTTTTTCAACTAATTTTCCATTTCCTCATTATGGCAATAACTTTTAGGGCTTACACAGTGCTTGACCTTTCACAAAACACTTCACCAATGTTACCTCATGGTTTTGCAAGATGGAGAGAGATGCCTCATGGTGGTGAAGGTTGACTAGAATGTGGGAAATGGCCAAGCCAGAACAGYAGAGGRGGTCTAGCCATATCTCCTTGTTTCMTATTTWAGACTATTGGCAGAGGCGATAGCCTTCTTTGRTAGCTGTTGCTTTCTGATAGCTCTTCTCTTATAAGATTCCAGTGTGTATATTACTTAATCTCTCTTCTGGCAATATACTATGAAAGTTTTGACTCCTGTAAACCTGTAAGGCCCAAGTATAGGCTTCTCTCAAAAACAGCTGATAACATGTGTTTATTCTCTCAGTATACCTTGGTGAATACCAAGTATTTTGCTTTCAAGGCCTCTATTATATATGAATGTTATTGTAAAAAGACTCYTTGAAATGAAAGAATGATTAGCATTTTTAGATTATCTTCCAAATACTATATGAAAAAAAAAAAAGCCTAATAAAGTTGCCTTTGTCCCATTTTGTGGATATGTAAGTAATAAGCAAACAAAGCCCCATAAAGCTCAGAGGAGGCAGTGTCGGAAATAGTATTTTGGTCTTCTGGCAAATAAGTGATTCTTATGTGAATGAGTAAGGTTGTCTAGCTGTGGAAAGCTGAAATATTTTGAATTATGACACACAAAAAGATAACAGGACTATATGTACAGTAGATRTAATATCCTATGTGTGGGGTTAGGAAAAGATAGCATATCCATACTTGTCAGATTGTGCTCTCAATAACATAGTAGATATACCTGAGAATTTGTGTAGGGATAAATGATTACTGCCATGGTCATTTAATTTCATTTGCAGATTGATGAGGAGGGCAAGGTCCAAGTAGGCTAACTTCATACCAAGCAGCAAAAAACACTGTTCTGGACCACAGCCTTTATTAGGGTCAATTGTCATTGCTCCATGTGCTTTGGTAGCCTTACACTGGTTTCTGTGCACTGAGGAATTGTTAGAAATCTTTCTTTAAATCYCTGGTTTTGCTGCAAGTACATTTAAACCTCATTCTTCCTGAATGTTCTGAAGTACCAGAAATGCTTCTTTGCAAGGTCTCTTTTCCTGGTACATGACAATCRGGGCAGCTGTTTGTATTGATTTTCCTTTCCGCCCTCTCCCAATTATAGGYGTAACTTGAATGCAGTGCTGCTCCACATTTGGTGAGGTATGAGCACAGTGCACCCCAGACTCTGGCAGGCTTCTCTAGAACCACTCACTGGGACTGCTGCTTGCCAAGTTTGAGCCACCTCTCCTTGGGCTCCTTGTCCTCCTCGGTTCACAGAGAACAGGCTGTCATGTCTACTGACCCCATAGAGGAGGGAGAGTGTAGAGGAAAGAGGAAAAAGGCAACTGAAGTCAGTAAAAGTAGGGTTCTGTTTTTCTTCTGGTAAGTTGTTATAGCTCAGAAATTCAAATTTCTCAGGCTTTGTCTGAAAGATGTTTCCAGAATTTCAGAATTTYCTTGTTAGTAAGAAATTGTGTCAGACCTTATTTTATCTGGAATTAATTTTTTTTAGCATAATGTCTACAGTAGTTTTAGGGAACAGAACCGGCATTTAAACATTAGAAGACTTGCTTTGCTTTTTATTTAAAGTCAATTTTTTTGACCTTACAGCAACAGAAACTTGATTAGGTGATGATTATGATGAATAATGATTTCCTGGGAAGTCAGATTGATTCACTTGAAATGATGGATGTTTTTCATCATCTTTGTTAACTAAGAATAATTAGTATTGTGTATTATTGCCTCTTTTTGCTGTAGYTTGCTGCACATCTTAGTTAAGGTGCAGACCTTCTATTAGGCATTTTGCAAAGTAAATAGATCTGAAATAGGTCAATTCACAGACTGTTTTTTTCAGTGTCCTGCCTTGCACAGTAACTAGCAGCAAGTTTTACAGGATGATTTGCAGACTTGACTCCTGTAGAAGTATTGTTTTTGTTTCTTGCATTTTTATTATTTGTTAAAGCCCTGGRTGATGAGATCTAAGAAAATATTTGGAAAGGCTGTTAACATTAAATACAGTAGCCATCAACATTGTCAAGAAGACACACTTTTTTTGACTATTTATAAATTCTATGYCTTAGCAACTGGAATCCACAAGGAATCTCCAATACCTGGTATGCCTTAAAAAACAGAAACCTGGAACAATCTGCTGCGTTGTAAAGCAACTGTGAATGTGCTAAAATTCTTCTGAAGTTACATACTCTGATCGTTACATGTGTAGCATCCTGATTCCTGCTAAAAAGCAGGAGCTTTTTTTCCCCTTAATTTAGAAAAGACCACTGAACTGTAACCATCATCAGCATAATGCATATCCAGTGCTGGCAGTCTATTTGTGTCCTTCCTTCAGGGAGCAGGGAAGAATGAATGAACGTCTACTTTTAAAGCATTGTATTGAGGTAAAAAATGTGACCACCTGGAAAGCAAAGGCAAATGAGTAGGCATAGGTCAGTCATGAGGAATAAGTTCACCTTGTCTTTTTTATTTTAATTTTAGTACATTTCTGCTTAATGTGCTTTCTGCTTCTAACCAAGTCTCTACTATGTCTGCAGCTTTCTGTAGGACCGCATATRTTAACATGCAGAAAATTTTCAGGGGAAAAGGACTGGAACAAATAATATTAATGTTTTTTCTTGTTGTTTGTTTGTTTTTTTTTGTTTGTTTGTTAAAGACTGACCTAAAGAGGTGTAAATAAAGTCTCAGTTTGTCTTCTCAGTATGCAACAACTCCGTTCCTTCTGTTCTGGTGTCACATTGTACTGTCGTCAGTGACACTAGAAAAGCACATCTGAACATATTATCTGAACTGACTGATTTTTCAAATCTTTCTCAAGTTGGTATTTAGGTCCAAAGTTAACACATCTTTTTAAAAGAGTGCTCATTTGATGTTGCACACARGCTTGTATTATTAGTCTTTTTCATGACCTATAGAGAAACAGCTGTGGTTGCCTTTCTATGTACTTATARTGAGAAACTTAGATTGGAAACATATAGGCTTTTCTCTTTATAGGTTATGTTTTGCATGAAAGGTAAGTCCTGTGATCAGATTAGGAAGCTGGAGTTTTTGAAAATGTGGGGCCCTGATTGTTACTTGTGAGGAAAGCTCAATTTCCATATTACTTGAGAGCAATTTACACAAGTAACATGATGTTGAAATCACTCAATTACAAGTTCAGGGGTGTTAATCCTCTTAATAGCAGGTCCAGTTTATTTGTATCGTATTTTTCTAATTAGCAAAGATGTTGTTGAACAATATGCCTAACAACCTTTCAGAAATGAAAGCATCTATTAAGCCTGAAATTATATTTTGGATTAGTAGATTATAGGTCTCAAAACATATGATGGATCATTTATGCAATGACATAAATAAATGAATGCTGTTCTGTAGCAAAATAGGCATGCTTTTGGCTACTGTTTGGGTCATTTGAATCGCCTGATGTAGTGAGAAGCCTCATAATGCGTAAAATTTAAATCTCGGATTCAGACTAATATGAACCTGCAGTAACTTGACCCAAATCAATA
Organism: Eudromia elegans; assembly: GCA_003342815.1. Lineage (NCBI taxonomy): Eukaryota > Metazoa > Chordata > Aves > Tinamiformes > Tinamidae > Eudromia > Eudromia elegans. The sequence continues at coordinate 2,498,925 of PTEX01000036.1, read as the reverse complement.
GGGTTGTTCTGTATTTGTATCCAAATAACTGCCTATTCAATATGAAAAGATGAGTTAGAAACCAATACATTGAAAGATTTTTGTTTTATTAGCGCAAATGTTGAAATCCATGTTAAGAAGTTGGAATCGAATGTATGTTGAAAGGCATGTGATAAGGGGCAGCCTGTTTTTTTCTCACATGATGCTTGTTACTTTGAAGGTAATACTGAGATTTTTTTTTTTCCATCTGTAACCAAACACTTTTCATGTAAGTTTACATGAAAAGCATTGAACAGTTTACCCAGACAGTTCTTGCAGTCTGAATTGTGGTGCATATTCTATTAGATAATGTCACTGCAGACTGACTAGTGGAGATCAGAGAGTTAAATATAAGAGCTGGGTTCTACTAGGGCCACATAATTAAATAACCCATAACAGCATTAATGGTTATGCATGCTAAGATAAAGGTTATCATGCTTTGCTATATGGGCTGATTGCTGTAGGGACCTGTGTTGCTGCTTTCCTCTGCTGTTCTCCTTAGATCAGCACAACAGGCAGTGGCATTGAAGGAGGAAAAGGTTTTCCTACAACCAAATCAACCTTTCAGAAGAAAGATAGAGGACTTTAGGGTTCAGTGGTTTGAACTTGTGCAGTGAATCTTTCATCACCTCATCTCTACCAAAGAGATACTTGCAATGCAGAGGTGTTGTGTGGGGATTGATTAATGTTGGGGAGTTAAAATGCTGTATCGGATTTTACTGCCAAGAGCATTATTAGGGTAAAGTAAGAGCAATAGCTAGTTATGAGTAAGAGTTTAAAATTGGATTATGAACTCTTAATCTCCYTGTCAGTGCAGATGGATACCTTGATTGGAAGAATCTAGTAAGCTTTGGGAAAAGATGTGTAACACTGCAAAGACCTAATCAGAGCTGAACGGCTTTAATGTGTTTGTGTACTACTGGGTGAGTCTATGCAAGGAAACATGGAATAAAAATTAAAATGCAGTCAAGTCTTTCTCATTTGTTGATTTTTCTTTTTTAATCATACTTTTCAGAATAGTTATTTAATTAATTATTTAGTGGTAGGAGAGGAGGCAAAGCCCAGAAGCCAGATGCAATCAACTAGGGAAAAAAAAACCCCTACTGTTAATATCTGTTTACTTAGGACTAGCTGCAATTTCAAGTATGCTCTCTGTTGATCTGGGCTTTATGAATGAATATTAAGCAGCAGAAACCCTATTTGCAAAGGGGTTATTAGTTGCTGTTCAGCTGTAGAGTATGTGTTGAATGTATCATATTCTCGTAATTTACCTGGATATATAGAATACTTCATTATTGCTATTTTTTCCAGTGATGCTCTTTGTTCTAATGATTAATTTCATTCTTTATTTCTACTTCTCTTCCACATTGAATTAGATGTCTGTTTCTTTCTTTACATTTCTTCTGTTCCTCTAGATATCCTTAATTAATGGGAAGATGGAGTATTTATGTGTTGAATTAAAATGTGGTTATATATTGCTAAGCAGCACAGTGAAATTTGGAAACCTTATCCAAGAAAAATACATACCCCTATCTTGAGCCATTTAGAATTATTTGTCATGTTTAATGAGAAAATCAGAATCTGCCTGCTCTCAGATGTTTTAGTGAGTATTGTACTCTGACTTCCCTAGAATGTTGCTTTGATCAGAGCAGAACATAAGTCTTAACCATTGGTGCAGTGCGGCTACAGACATGGAAATGTCTCCTTGCTATTAGTCACTGTCCTGATCAACAGATATTTCAAAGAGACTTAGTGTATGAATAAGATAAGCTTCACGCTATATATGTTTCATGGAGAAGTGCAGAAAAAAATACATCATTTAGTTTCATTTCTCTCTCACGCGTGTGTGCACACACAAAAGTAGAGGAGTAGAGGACTGCAAATGACTTTTTCTTATCTTTTTCACTTMTTCCATATTTTGCAGTGGTGTAGTTTATGTAGTCACAGAAACCAGAGCTATGTAAATACCTTGAGCTCTCTGATAGCGGGGTTCCCTCCCCCCTCTGGCTGCAGAGAGGAAAGCAATCCCTTCATCTAATTGGATCTCTAACTCCTTTTTCATGCTGGAGGTTACTGTAATTCTCAGGTCCTGAAATTGGTCTGTTACAGGGAGCAGTAGGTGAGTGCCAATCTGCTGGGATTGATCTCTGGAMAAGTGTGTCGTTTTTCTGGCCTCATTGTCAAACCTTGCAAACGATGTACGCAAATTAGGGTTTCAGCAAGGATTTCTTCCTAAGTCTGTGAAATTGCCGAGACCTTTCAAAGCTGCTTGCTTAGCTTAGGGGCACAGAGGATGGAAAGAAGGCTTAGCTTGGAGTGTAGCTCTGTGGGTCCACATCAGCCCTCCAGAAATATAAATGCTAGTACTTTTATTCTCTTTGATCAGTCAAAGCTTGGTAGAAATCAGGAGTCGTTCATACAGAGATATTGAATTAATAGAGTTAGCAGAATAACCAAAGTTGTAATTTGGATGTTTGTTTACCAGTTTTGTGTAATTAGAGGATATGGCACACACACATGTAATTTAAAAGCTTTTTTTTTTTTTTTTTTTAAATATATGGTGATTTTAGAAACTTGGAAATGGCTTTTGAGCTCCTTATGCCTCTTCTGGAAGGAAGAAGTGGATCAACTCATCCAGGAAGAATACTGAAATTCCTGAATGAGAGGTGTTGCATAATGYTGGAAAGAACAGAACTTTATATATATGCTCGGCGTAACTTCTGAGTATGCTGAGTGCCCCACTTCTATAYTGGAAGCGTCATTTACTATTACAGTTGTGTTAGTGCTTTTGAAAAAATAGTACTTGGAATTTATGTTAGATAAAATAGCTTTTAAAGAGGTAATGGTGCGCTCTTTGTTTTCATCTATTCTTCATCAGTACAGAAGAGTAAGTCTGGTGTCTCAGCTGAAGATCTATATAGGAAATCTCCAACAGCAGGCTATTTGAAATTAAAAAACATTCTAAGACRATGGTAGACAGACTTCTATACCAAATTGCAGGGTGCTCATCACTAGGATATGAGAGTTAAAGCAAGTGAGCAAAAGAGTGTTTTTTTTTTTTTTTCTCTTCTTTCTTCATGATCAGAGCTTGAAGTTACAGCATGCTTGCCTTGCTCGTAAGCAGCTTAACCTCTGAACACAGAAGCTGTAGTACTATAGATGTTAATTGGCAGTAAGGAAGCCTGCCTGCCCTGTAGTAGCAGTTCCTATGATATCTGAAATCAGCATGAAGGAATTATCATACCTGAATACTAAACTGACTTCTAAAAATAAGTACAGCAGTAAAAAAATGTGGTTAGCACTGCCTAGATAACGATCAAATACGACGAACTTGTCAGAACACAGAAATGGAGATCAAAATAAGAGTTAGAAAGAGCTTGGTTAGACTGGATGTCAAATAAAATTAAAGAAGGCAATGCTTTCTCTTCGTTTTTGTCTTAAAGCATCTGTTTGTTTGTTTGTTTTTTTTCCCAAGTGAAATTGGTGCCTAAAATTTGGCATCAAATTCTTTCTTTATTTACACAGAAATGCCTTTCTTCTGAAATGAAGCCTTCTATATTTTTTATCAAGGAATTCCATTTCCTTGTGCTTGATTATAGTGATGTTTCGCATTCTAACTGTGTTGGCAGGAGAAATGTTTTATTCTAATAACTTGATTTAAAGTATGTTTTGTATTATTTGTGTTCAACCGTTTTAAACTTTTACGCACTTGRCTCTGCCATGTTTTGTTCTGTTTTAGCAAAACAGGGAATATGGATTTTTTTCTCCAAATTTTGATGTATTTTCCTTCTTGGTGAAGGAGAGTTGGTTAATTTAATGCGAACTAAGCTTAATATATCTATCACATTTCTGGGTCAAATTCCCACATACACTTTAGAGAATTCCATGAGTATTTCCCGATATCCTTAAAATATGGCTGGCCTTGTTCACACAATGTTMAAGATTTTTTTGAGAAGAGCTGGACAAACTCATTTAAAAGTGATGTCTTTGCAATAGCCTCTCCTAGACTACAGTGTTACTGAATGCAGGGTACCAGCTTCCACCTCTCTGGGGCTAGGATGATTCACAGCTACAGAGTTAGAAACATTTTGAGGGCCTTCAGCCAGGAGAGTAGTGGCAGTAAGATTGCTATAGGTGTCTTAGTTTTGCTGACCTAAAATTCTGCTTGAACAGGACATTTGTGCGAAAGAGGCCCAGCACATGCCTTTCTAGGATGTCTCTTGAGCTTTGAACAAGGCAATAAGTAAGTACCTATATTTTGGTAGTAAATAAGTGCATTTTTGAGGTGAGGAGGCATCTACATCATTTATCTTCAATCACTTAATTAGGGCTTTTATACTAGGATTTTTTTTTTTAATTTGGTCATTGGAGAGAGAGAGAGAGAGAGAGAGGGGCTTTTCTGCAAAGCACTTTGGTGCATCTAAATTAGATTAATTCTCTCATTTGCTCTCTTGCAGAGCCCACTTAGTTCACAGAGGGAGCTCAGGAAAGCTTTTTCCCTAATGCACCCAGTCCTAAGTTAGATGTAGAATTCCACTACCCAACTTAATTATATTAATATATTTTTGCATTACATGATGGAAAACACCATAAATTCATTATCACAGATAGATAGAATCTATTCAGTATATTTTAGGAAAACTTTTCCATCAAACACTGGTCATAAGCCAAGCCATTGGGAAATATTGCAATCATCATAAAAGAAGATTTTGAAAATGTCTTAGGATGAAGTCTATTTATACTGCCATTAAAAAGGAGAGGATATATATTTTGTTGCCAGTGGACACAAAGCTACGCCAAATGCTCTTGAAAATCTTAATTTATGATAGATTARTCAAATACAGTAGTGTGCTTCCTACCTGAAAATACATATCATTGTGTGAGGGCCAAATAGAACTTGGCGCCTTAGGTGGTTGCAAGCAGTGTATGTGTTGTGTCTACCTAGGAATAGCCCAAMACCTGTTTGTGGCTCAGGTACTGTGGTTTAGGATGCTCTGAAATTGAGAGGGAGTAATGGTCAGATGGAGATATCTGGACCATGTTTGACATGCCTCTACTTACRTAAAGTGATTAACTGACTGACTTCAATAAAAACTTTGTGTGCAGGTTTTAAGGATGTGTGCACAAGTTGTACTTGGTGATAAGTTAAAATGGTAACAATTACATTGTCAAGGAGAGGAAACACTGCTTTGGGATCTCTGTCATTAACTGATGGTATTGGTGCACAGCTGAAAGGATAAGTCCAAACAATCTAACTATTTTATAGACTGATAGTTAAGCAGKTTTTTTTCAACATTTCCAGAGAGTTTCATAGGATTGCTTGGTGTACTTAAATTATTCATTGGTTAAGTGCTTTATTGGATTGGAGCCAGCATGCTCACTTCCTCGAAGGATCACACCTCTGTTTATCATTATGTTTTCTGTCTTTGCAATTGAAGGAGGAATGATCAAGTCCTGTGAAAACAAAAGCAAGTTGTCTCAGTGTCATACATTTGCTAATCTGTCAAATTGTTCTTYTTTTCCCAAAGTACAAGCAGAAAGATAAATTTCCTAGCCCAAGGAGTTGGCAGCCTGATAGAGGCAATGGGAAGAACTGAGGCCACGTTCAGCTTGGCGGGCCTGGGAAGGGAGCCCAAAGGCTGCTGCAGTGCAATTGCTCAYGTTAAGCATATGCACATCTTGATTCAATTAATTTTGTTAAACAAAAGAGTTGCTCACTAAACTGAAAATWAAGTGCACGGAAACATAAAAATGCATTCTTGAAACTTCTTGCCTCACTGCTTTTCATATGAATTAAGAAATAGTTAGAATAAAATCAAGTAGATCATATTATCTGTTGATCCTTTCTGTTAGAGTATTTTCAGTGTTCTCCATCAAAGAATAGGAGGTGTTTCATTGCTAAAACCATGTGCAAAGGAGAGCATCAGAAAGCCCAGTCTCTGCCTGAGATTGGACAACAGTATTAAATGAGAAAGCATGTAGAAGCTATGTAGTCTGTTTGAAATCTGGAGTTTTATCTCTTGTAAAATGCCCTAATGAAAGTAAGATGAAATGTGTAAATTGGGGAATAGTGTGTTGGGTTGAAAAGTGTGGCTTGTCAGAAAGGACATAAAATAGTAAAAATATTTTATTGAACAGTAACTCTTTCCTGTGAACTTGAGTTTACAATACAAGCAAACTATAAAATAGAGTAGTTTACATGAAGTTGTGCTCAGTGGACTTYAAAAGCTTTGTTCTTCCCAGGGTAATACATATGTCTGTCTGGAGATATAAATACTTACAGTGTTGCAGTGACTGATTTTATGATTTGTCCTGTTGTCAGAAATGCAATTCTTCAAAAATAGAGAACTTGAACCAAGGAAACCTTGAACCKAAGTCTTCCTCAATCTTCCTATTGATATAAATTCTCCATGTTAGGGGAAAGACCRTATGACTATTATCAGCGAAGTGCACTATATACTGATTTTGGTGTGGACTGTTTGGTGATATGAATACAGAATGTCCAGTGTTGTACATTTAGCACTGCTGCAGTAAATKTAATTGTTGTGTGACCACATCCTAGTATTAAGTTTAGTCAATTTTTCCAATGTGTTGAACAAACATTTGCTTTTTCATTGTAGTTGTGTTGTGTTGTTGTTTATTTTTTCATATTGCTGTGAAAACMTGCTATAGTAGGCCCTTGTTCTGTACTGCAGAGAGCCATGCAGAGAACTGAATGCAATCTAGGCCTTCTATAAGCTACCTCTCTATGCGGTACAAGATCACACCTCTGCAGAGCATTAGTTAACTTTTGATCAAGCCTGAGTTAGAATCTCTATTAATATATGTACTCTGAAGGCATTTAACCCCTCGCTGAAGTAGCGCTGCAGATCGGTRAGCATAAGCAGCCAGTACTGAGATTGAGAGAAGCACCAAAAAGCAAGTGAGAGTGATTTGTGGTCCTCTTACAGGTATCTGTTTCAGAGTTATTTTTCTTATATTCATTTACCTTAGAGCTCTCTTTATTAAATWAATTAGGCTTTTCTTCAAATGTGTTTCTTAAGCTTCTGTGCTCCTTGAGGTAAGATTGAGTGACAACTGACCATCACATTATGACCTTCTATTTTTTGTGTAGTGGCCTAAATAAATTGCAGAGGTGCAGGTATTATGTCAAATAAATATTGAAAATGCAGTCTGAGCATAGAGGTGCGAGGATGAAATGGTGCGGTATCAATAAAAGTCCAAATCAGTACTTGATCTAGCTGTATTATGTTTCAACCCTGAAGAACGCTACTATTTTACAAGGGAGAGAGATGCCAGCAAGGGAATTGATAAGGCTTCCCTCTGCAGAGCTCAGCTCACGTTAAATATCTCAGTTGACTGTCTCATAACTCCAAACCTATTTTTCTATGGGAATCTTTCCCTCTCAAGAAGGATAAGCATCAGAAGGTGACAGTCTGCTTGGTGCAGTGCACGGAGAGGTGCTGCATTTGATGAAGCGTAGCTGATGATAATCTCCAGGTGGTGGAAGTACAATGCTTCACAAGAATCACAGGAATATTTGTAATTTGTTGAAATATTGTGACAGTTTCAAAAGGAGTGTTGGAAAGCAGTATCTTCCAATTCCCAGTTAGGCTTGGATATGATTAAATTTACTCTGTTTCCAAATTTTTAAAAAATACAGTCGGGCTGAGCACTTAGGGCAATACTATACCTCCCTTGGAAAATGTATGAGCAGCTGAAGGTAAAAATTAAAAGCATTGTTATGATAGCCACAGCTTTTGCACACAGGAGAGGAATCGAGGAGCTGGAATTGCTCATCTGCTGTTTGAAGCAGTCAGTTATTGTGTTTTTGAAAGTAATCTGTGGCATTTGTTTCAATATTGTGTGTGTGTATGTGCCAGACAATGGGCGTGAGGGAGGAGGATAGGTGAGAAGCTGTAGGCTTCAGTATGCTGACAGGAGGTTAGAGTGCTTCGAGAAACCATTCAGTGTGTGCTTGAGGCAACTATTTGTACAGGTCTCTGGGTTTGGTCTGCCTTTTTTTCCCTTCTCTCTTTCCTTCTTTATTTAAATCTTTTGAATAGCAGCATGTAGTTGGCATCTGCCAGCCTAGYAGTCACCACACAAAAAGAGTTGGTGTTCTCAGCTTGTTTCTTTTGTATGCAGGTAGAGCTTGTGCTCTTAAAGATTGTTTTTAGCATTTGCAATGAAAAACTATAGATAATGATGACTTCTTGAGTCATTCATATYAGAGGATGATGAGTGAGAATTCTGTTTGTTAATCAGTATTTTCACTAGTTTTCTTAAAAAAACCTTATTGGAATATTTTCAAGAAAAAGAAAACACTGKTTTTTTTAATTCTTTTTTCCTTGGACCAGTTTAATAAAAAAAATGAKGGCTGTCTTCAGATCTCAGAAATGGCCTTTAAAAATTTTTATATGCTATATGCATATTTAATATTAGGTAATCAGAACAGTAAGTGGAAATTTGCATATACTAATGTAATTTCAGGTTCAGGAAAGGTGTAGGATTTTATTTTTTTTATAGCAGTACAGATGGATGAGGAAGAGAAAAAATCATTTTCAGAATTTTTTTTTTTCCATTTTGGAGCCTTTTGGCCATTCTGCCAACAGGAACATGATAAAAGCTTCCAGACACCTCAGTTTGAAACATAAATCTTCTTTGTGCCATCCTCCTGCCATGCTCAGCATGAGCCAAGGGGAGCTGAAGCTTTGGCAAGTCCAGGCTTTTGTTTCACTGCTATTTTTTCTGGCAGTTGGCCTTCAAGAAAATAGCCGTCATTTGTGTTTTAGACCGAGGGCCAGCACAGAGCTGGGCAAATGCACCTGCCATCCAAGTAAGAAGAAATGAGGGAGGGAGGAAAGAAAACAGGTGGAAAGAAGTAAAGATGGTTATTGAGAATGTATGCAGGAGAAATACCACTTTCCTTTGGGATATGTCTTTTTGTCATGAGAACCAGCTTCGCTAGAGCACACAGATGATTTTCTTGGGAAGCACGCAAGATGCCAGGCAACAGAGTGTCTCGTTTATCTGTTCTGGCAAATTTAAATTACTGTGTCAAGATGTAAAACAAACAAACCCYCTATAAATGATATAAAACTAAGTGTGATACAGGATCTAATTTCCCTAATAGCCTTCTATCTCTTTATTATGAAATCCAAATTTTAAGTAATTTACACTTTTCTTCAAGTCCTCACAGCACACAAGTGCTCCAGGAAGTTTTTTAGTCCCTTCCTGTAGAGGCAATATGGGAATAAGTAAATTGCATATGGAAGATAAGAATTTTTTTTATGTGTTCATTCCTCAAGTCTGGAAARCTTTTAAGTCATAGGCTGGTTCATAATATCTTGTTTGAAAGATGAATACCATTCTCTAGAGGTAATGCTGGGCAGAGAATAGCCATCAGTGGAAACTGATGTGAAAAGTCATGAAATCTTCCCTTTTCCCCCTTGGATCTACTCACAGCACAGTAGATTACTGTACAAAATGGAGGATATGATTTGTCAACTATTCAATTTAGGGTGTTGGGTGAGTGCAAGGATCTGTATATTCCTAGATTTGTGCTAACTGCACATCTACTGTCTGTGCAACACAGKCAGGAGTGACAGGGCTGCCTGCCAGTGTGCAGAGAAGTTCAATTTGCAAAATACCCCAGATCAGTCTGCAAAATCKCTGCTGCAGAATGCATGTGGAGGAGAGAAAGTTCTTTGTGTAGCTCTTGGGTAACAGGAAAAAGATGCTGCCTGTGTGGCAGCAAAAGCTTCCGTTAAAAATTKGGAAGCATGTGAAGGTTCAAATGTTGTCCATTACTCATCTTGCAAGAGGATGAATTTTAGCCATTTGCTTGAAAGGAAGGAAGGAATAATTTGTTTGCAACTCSGTGGAAATGCTAGAGTTCCCTAGCATGTACACAGGTGTTTCCTGGACAGAGTGTGATATACTCCTATATGAACCTATGGCATCATATATTAACATASAATTTTGCCTGTCTTAGAGTGTTTTCTGGACCCAAATAAATAAATGAATTTTGCTTTTCTTAAATCTGGGTAAGTAAAAAGCAGTTTACCAGCCATGTGATACATGGATCATTTGCAATGTTAGGGTTATTTTTTTAAAATGCCACAGAATTTTAYTTCAGCATACTGCCTAGGGAAGGACAGGGATGCTTGTTCTTAGCTTAGCACATTAGTGGCAAATAGCACTGATCCTTAGTGCTTCTCATCATCTAGTTTACCATCCCTTACAGCGCGAAGATGAACAAATCTAATGAGATGCTTAAAAACAAAAGGAAACAGAAGAATTAACACACTGTACTACTGCTTTATTTTTGACTGCTGGGACTTCTTACCTGCAGCTGTYATCACAGTGTCCCTTCAATTCATCTGAAGGCCATGATGCCATGAGAGGTCTCATCCCATCGCCACCTTTTTTCCAGGCACGAGCATTAGTCAACTTCCCTACCATACCTGTGTCCTGTGCTAAGCCTGTGGAAAACTYGCTTGGCTTTTGTCTGGTTGATTTTCATCTAGCCAAGTGCCTAATAGCACCCATGCTGGCAAGAAAGGATGGGCTGGGAGCAGGGCAGATGATGCGAGGGCCAGTTGGTGGGAGAGGAGGCCAGAGCACCATTTGCAGTATGGATTGTAGTTACTCTGTGATTTGGCATTTGGCAGACCAGAAAATATTTATTTATTTATTTATTAAGGTAAAAATCAAGAAGAACAAATGATACGGTATTTTCTTTAATACTGAGGATAGGGAACATAGTCTTACTGTTGCAACTGTCTTTGATCTGTAAATGTGTTGACACMTTGAGTTTCTGAATAGTATCAAGGCATATACACTGATGACTGATAAGCYTTCTTATTGAGAAGCAGTGTGTCTGCAGAGCAGGGTGACAGCTATGAGCAATTTCCAGCTGGCTCAGAGTATGGTGCTGCTGCAGCTCAGCAGCACAAATTGATTAGAGTGCAGGTTGTGTCCTGCGCTCCAGATGTCGTGCTGGCTCCCCATGGAATTCCAGATTAAATTCAAGTCCTGGTACTGCTCTTTAAAACCTTCACTCAGTTTGTCTTCTGCTGAGGATTATGACTGAGGAATGTTAGGCTCCATGGGAATTTCCCTTTTTAAGAACCCTGGGATTATCTGACCTGTACATTTGTACTTTAGGGCAATGCTGAACATGTAACTGTTCTTCCATGTGCCTGAAAGATTACTAGCAGGCAGACTTTCTGTTTTTCTTTTCTTTTTTTTCCCTCTGTTTGTATGTTTGAGAAAATTGTTTTCACAATTCAAGCTGTATAAAACGTTTTTCACATTCAGTAAACAGGACTGTGAGCTAGCTCGTGGGTTTTTCCAGTTAATTTAGTCCTTTACTAACTGTAAATTGGCTGTCCATTTCTAAATCTGGTATGCATTTTATACTTTTTTTTTGTGTCCATATGGCACAGTTGAAAAGGGTTTTKCTTATTATAGTTCAATAGTTCAGACCTACTGTATGGTGAGATCATTGTAATTGCATTCTCAGAGCATACATTAAGCTAGATGATATTTATGAATTTATTCATTGAAATGGCTACCTCTAATGCTTTCTGTCTGAAACACAGCTGCATTACGATTTACTATGATAAATGTTAATTGATAAATGATAGTCTCTTGTCTGCACCTTATTACAGATTACAAATTAAAAGTGATAGAAACACTTTTCTGCATGCATGAATGATACAAAGCATGCAAAAAAATCTACTTTGGAGGATATGTAGAAGATCCCACAATAGATCGCTAAAACACTTAACATCATACTGWTGGCATGAAAAAAGACTTGATGTGCTTTTTACATTTGATAAGTGGATCCTTAAGTAACACACGAAACAGTTTGTATTTCCTTCTCAGTGATAAAGTTACATGGGTTTATGAGGTGTAGAAAATTTTAYGGTTTTAGATCCTGTGAATGTATTTCTGATGGTGATGATTTATGCTTCTGCTACAAGCAATTTTACTGCCACTCAAAGCTGCAGCTGTCACATATGCAGGTTGGGGAGAACAACATTTCCAAGTAATAATGAAAATGAGTTCTCAGCTGTGGAAATACGGTTAGTAGGTAAAAGTGGGATAAATGATCCTCTGGGCTCCTGATAAACTTTTGTGTAGTAGGTTACATTGAGATTACTTTTTAAGTGTGAGAGCAGGATGTTATTCCTACCCTTTTTCTCAATGGATAACTAAGAATTTTGTACGGAATAGCATGGTTTRGAAAGGAGACACTGCTGAGGAGGATCCTGTATTTGGCTCTTACCTGATTAGTTRCACGGGATAGATGAGTGGTTTAGCAATAAAGAAGAGGCGGGGTGGGGGTATGTCTCTCACAGATACTGAGCAAGGAGCCACTTTGGTGAGATGGGCACATGTTTGAGTTTTCTTTGTAAGACCTTTTCTGTCTCACACACCATGGTCTTTGTCCCCTTACTTTCCTCTTTGTGTAYGCATTTTCATTTTAGAAACTTAGTTCCCTTATGTCTAATGTYGTCTTTTTCTTCCTGTACTCTGTGGTTTGGTGTKTKTKTKTKTKTTTTTTTTTTTTTTTTTTTTTCTTCTTCTCCTGTGTATCTCTGTAGGATTCTTAGCTGTAGCCTTCTCTGCTACCTCTACTATTTTTGCTCACTACCTTATGATTGATCACTATGCTTATGATGCTTAGTCTTTAATTTCTACAGTCCTTGTGTCTGGCACCACCCAGAAACATGTTTAGAATGGTTGGGGGTGGAGACCTGGATGAGTTGTTGTTAACCCCTTAAAGGGGTGGCTCTAAAGGCTGTTGAGGTACTTAAATCAAAAGGAAATRGTGTTATTTTCACTATTAAACCAAGAAAAATAGTGTGCATATGAGTTWGTCTGAGCCAGCAATACAGCAGTGTAATTCCACATGTAATTCAATGTATCCTGCTGCTTAATTAATATGTTGAARTTTAAAAATCTGCTAGGAATGAGTTATCTGTGGAATTTTCTTTAAGATCTCAACTATGCAAATCTACTTTAGAGAGCGTCCTGTTATGCTCTACTGCATATCTGCAGTAAATCTTATCACTGACAAGTTGCTTAAGAGAAATATAATGAGGTGTTTAAAAGTTGTTTCCTTGCTTTACAATATTTTTGTTGCTTGAATGCATGTCATATGACATTACTTAGAGTAAAACTTTGAGGGTGACTGGTGCTTGTTTTTATTTAAAGTATTTGCTTAAGGAAACAGACCTCTTGGAGTAACTAATCAGTTAAAAAAATCTCTTTTGGAAATAGGTTATTCAGTGTAAGCATATGTAATGCTAGGTATTACTATATATAGAGTAACGATATCTATCTATAGAGATATATATAGTAACGATATCTATCTATAGATAGGTATCTATAAATCACTATGCAAATATTAGATCAGTTTTCCCAGATGAAAAAGAATACGATACAGTAATTTTCCACTTGGTTAGATCCACAATATATTAGACTGTTATACCATTATGGATTTTTCTATCAGTRTTTATTTCAGGAAGATAGTCCTCTCCTGTTTCATTTGCTTATAGGAAGGAAGAGGCTAAGCAGTATATGCTGACCAGTTGTTTCATTTAAACTACAACTGTACTTTGGTAGAGGTTAATATTGGGCTGAATGATCTTTCTGTCAAGTTTGTTCTCCCACAAAAAGTATCAAGAAGCTTTTCCCTACTTATTAGAAAGACAATACTGAAAAAATAGTAAATTGAGATCTGGATGTACTATGCTGCATGACGAGTAACTTGWACATAGGACATCACAGCTATACCTATTTACACAGTTGTTGAACCCCTACTGTTATTTTTTACAGCTTTTCTCTTCAGCTTTCCTTCCTCAAATCAGAGGATGATGGCAAGGAAAAGAAACAAGTGCGAGGAATTTCATATATTAAAATGCCCAGAATTGTGCTGCTTCCTCGTAGCTTCCTTCTCTGTCTCCTCAAGCTTTAGGCTTCTGAAGATCAGCCAGCAGTTTTGCCATTCAAAGGCTCTGATACAGCAGGAAAGAAGACTTAATTTGAAAATGTATTTTTTTATCTTTATGCTCAGTTGTAGTAAAGCAAGGAATTGACTTTTTGTTTGAAGTACTACTGTTTGTACCAACTAAGAGGCTTTTTTATGTGGATTACACGAAAATAGAATTATAGCCATATATGTCCCTTTTCTCCCAAGTGAGCATGTACATGCATTTTAAGATGCACTGGCATAATGAAGTGTGAATCTTGACTATTTCACTTGTCTTTATTTCAGCTGTCACTTTGTGCCCTAAGTACTTTGTTTATAGAGCTGCCTTGTCCCAAATTTTGCAAAGCCCACTACTCAAATGTTTGTTAATAAGATTTTTTTTCTTTTCCTTTCATCATTTCAACGTGATTTGAAAAGAAGCATTGCAAATATTAAGGGATTGCAAACACAGTGACAGAAGATTAAAGACCAAAGCTTATTTTCACTGTAATGGTGCTTTGTTCTGCCCAGTGCTGTGCCATATRTATTTACACCACAATCCTCATTGCCAATCAACTTAAAGCATAGAAAATACAATAGTGAAGAGCCTGGTACTGCAAAATCCCATTCACAGATATTYTGCTAATGGTGTGACTGCAGCATCAGACTTAAGAGCTCTTAGTGCGAGTCCTTGTGTTGAAAAAAACCCTGTGGGGAAAAGTCTACMTATAAATACTGCTCAGAAGGATTAATTTGCTTAGGTTCGGAAAGTAGGGCAATTAATCTGATTGTGCTGCTTCCAAAAGCTGCTCTATTGTCATTGTTTTTCCCTCCCTGTTTGCCTTTCATATGTGAGGGGAGGACAGTAGTTAGGTTTTAAACCATTAGTGTTTATACCAGGGACTTCTGATCAACTGTACATAGAAAGGGGACCATAAAAGGTAATAGCAAAAAATGTAACTCTGAAAATCAGTTTGCAAACAAGAGCCTTGCTCATTTGYGTTGTATTTGGTTAAGTAGGTGTTAAAAGGTCTGGTTTATCGAATACTATGCCATTAGGAGGAGTTCCCAGCAGAGTTATCTGGCTAGTCAAAAATGGACTATTGTGATATTGATGTTAATGCTGCCCAGGCTCTGGAGATTAAGCTCCATCACTCAGCTGTAATAAGGCTCTTGGAACTTTGGTGTTAAGCCTCTATTTGGTTATATGGAGYAGATGTGTATATTCAGGCAGCATGGAATGCCCTAGGTGGCCTGGCTTTTCAACGTTGAAGACTACATGCAGCAGCTATGGGAAGCACGTGCAAGCTGTGCCTGTGTCAGGGTCAACAGTCCCATTTTGTATTAGAAGAGGCATGTGAGTAGGACAGCTCATTGCTTAGGTTTCAGTGAGTGTGCCAGTTAGTCTCCTCCCAAGACAGGGAAGGGGAAACATTGGGACATAAGGCTACCTGCCTTAAGTCACAACAGAGTCCCCTGGCAAGAGTTGATTCTCCATCTCATAAATCTCATGTCTGCTGAGCCTGTTTGTCCACAAAACCATGATAAGCCACTCATATTCAATTATTTTTTAAACTTTTGAAAGGGCTGCTCTGTTCTTATGGGTGCTGCATTTCAGAATGCTTTATGGATGTATTTTTGAGCAAAAGCAAGAATTAAAAAAAAAATCTGAGAAAAGAGGAAAAAGCCAGCCCTTTCTGTTGTGCTAGAAAGGGCACTCGTACCCAGATGCCAAGTCCCACCCCAAAGCAAATTGTACAACTCAATTATTAACTCCTGAAAAAGAGCTTGTAATGGAAACGCCAATAGTTTCTTAATTATAGTGGCTGTAGCAAAACCTCTAACAGTAAGGTACATGCTTGAATTTGTTGAGATACAGTATCAGCTGTCAGACTCACAAAAATCTCTGTTCTGAGTAGAGATTCAGTGTAACACTCTTGAAGAGCAGCTTGTACTTGCTGTTCTCAGGGAGCACCTTTGATTAATATGCAAWGGTGCTTTCTCTTCGTCTCACCTGTGTGTTTTACTGATGGCAGTGTGTCTAAATGCGGTTTGTGCTTCTGCTACTTTAAGACAAAAAGAAATTTTGTTGCACTAGATGAAAGCTCATATTATTCTAGACAATTGGGAAGGATTAGCAGTGTCAAAATTAGAAAAGAATCTTTTCTTTCTTCATCTTTTTCCCTTGGAAAAGGTCTTTAAGGCGAGCTTTACTTTGAAACGCTGCTACTTGAGTTATTCATAAGACATAATGTCCTAGAATAGAAACCTTCCCGGTAATATGTGCCGACATGCTGGAAGACTGGTATACCAGTGACCCAGTTTTCCTAGGTTTCCATTCTGCTGTGTCATCAGTTAAGGATTTTTCACAACTTGTTTACTTGAAGATTATAAAAAAKGGCTAATGGAATTAGACTTGGTGAGAGTCTCAAATTGGGATTGCGTGGCTGGTGCTGAAAGGTCACTTCAAGAATAAATCCTTTACCAATCAAGCTGCCATCCAGCTGTGAGCACTGGATTGCACTGTTTACTTGAGGCAGAGGTTCCTTTCCATGTCCAAGGGCCTGCCAAAATTTGACCCTTTTTGGTACATGAACATGTTTACTGATACGTATAATAATATGATATATTTATGASTGATATATAAGAACTTGGCATTCATGAATAGCCAGCAGAATCACAGAATCTTCAGGGTTGGAAGGGACCTCTAGAGATAGAATCATAGAATACTTAAGGTTGGAAGGGACGTCTAGAGGTCACCTAGGCCAACCCCCCCTGCACACACATGGTCACCTAGAGCATATGGTACAGGATTTGTCTAAGCGGGTTTTAAAGATCTCCGGAAAAGGAGACTCCACCACCTCTCTGGGCAGCCGGTTCCAGTGCTCTGTCACCCTCACTGTTAAGAAATTCTTCCTCAAGTTCCTGGGGAACTTTTGGTGCCTCAATTTGTGGCCGTTTCCTCTAGTCCTATTGTTGGCCACCACTGAGAAGAGGCTGGCCCCATCCTCCTCGCTCCCTTCCTTGAGGTACTTAAACACACTAATGAGGTCTCCTCTCAGCCTTCTCTTCAGGCTGAACAGGCCCAGCTCTCTCAGCCTTTGCTCGTAGGGCAGATGTTCCAGTCCCTTAATCATCATCTAGCCCAACCCTCCTGCTCCATCAGGGACACCTAGAGCATGTGGCACAGGGTGATGTCCAGGTGGGTTTTGAAGATCTCCAGAGAAGGAGACTCGACAACCTCTCTGGGCAGCCTGTTCTAGGGCTCTGTCACCCTCACAAGAAAGGAGTTCTTTCTCATTTGGAGATGAAACTTCCTGTGTGTTAGTTWAGAACCATTGCCCTTTGTCCCATCACTGGAGAACAGTGGAGAACAGTTTAGCCCCCTCCTCCCTACAGTCATTCCTTCGGAATTTGTACTCATTGATTAGTTCCCCTCTCATCCTCCTCTTGTCTAAAGAGGCCCAGCTCGTTTAACCTCTCTTCATATGGTAGGTGTTCCAGTCCCAGCTYGTTTAACCTCTCTTCATATGGTAGGTGCTCCAGTCCCTTGATCACCTTTGGTGCTCATCTCTTAACCYTCTCTAGGAGCTCCACGTCCCTATGAACTATTGTATTTCTTTGCTCCTAAAAATACCTTATTTTAGGCTAGTTAATGAAACCTCTGTTGTCATTTTTCATCTAAGAATTGATCTAATTGAGCTTTAAACATCAATCTTAACTGTAATGGGACTTTTCAAATAGTAAAAAAAATAAAAAAGAAAGATCGCTGATTTTAACAATTGCTTTCTGTGTTTTGCTAGGATTTTAAAGCATGTTTGCCTTATGAGATGATGAAAGTATAGTTTTGGACTGTTTTGGTCTAGTAAGCAAGACATTTTAGATATTAATTGGGAGATAGGGTCTGTGAATTGCCTTCAGCAGCTTGTCTTCCTTAAAATAGCAGCTTTTCTGATGCCCATTCAGCCAATAGTATTGCTCACTGCAGTGCTACTGAGACATGTACTGTGGTGCAATCGTTGATCTCTAATATTAATGAGACTTCTTGGGATAAATAGTCATATAGAAAATTGAATTTAGTTATGTTTTTTCATAAAACATTCTTAAAGAATACATGAAATTGATGCTAAAAGTAAGCAATTTAAATGATAACTGAAACACTGTTTTGTCTCCCTGCATTTCTTAGAAATGGAAGGAACAAGTTGTTTTTGCAAGCAAGTTCTTAAGTGTTGCTGTAGTCTTAATAATGCATAGGTATTTTATTTTAAATTGTAAATTGGGGCAAGATATCTGTTTTGAAGCTATGTAACATTCTCTCCTCCTAAGAAGCATTTGGGGAAGAACTGACAGAAAAATACTTGATAAAGATGTCCAGCCTGAAGCTGTAGGCTTGYATTTGATTAGACAGCCGCCCCTTCAGGTCAAGTCCTTGAGAAACCTTCCTCTGCAGACCCACTGAAGTAGCAATAAGCTGCATTTGACTTGCCATCATTTTTATACTGTTGCATAAGCCAGTAGGAAAACGGTGTTTACCTGGTGTTTGAATCCAGCCTAGGAACGGTGCCTGCAGTTTACTGTTAATAAACTGAATACCAGTGTTGACTTTTTAAGTGCTAGGGGGTGTGTGTATGTGAACAGTTAAACTGGATGGCTAGGGGGTGCGTGCATGTGAACAGTTAAACTGGATGGCAGTCGATTAGTTCTAGTGCTTGAGAAGGTAACACCAAAATAACAGTTCAGATACAACCAGCATGCTGCAATCTACGCTATGCCAGACAGACACTTAGTGTCAGCTGCTCTTCAGTTCTGTTATTCTTACTGTTTGTGTTTTAATAGTGGTGTGATTTAGCAGCAATAATACAAATCTTACCAATACAAAAAGCAGCAAAGTTGTTTCAGAACTCCACCACTTTMGCAAAATTGGTAAAATCAGCAGATAAGCTGTCGTGATAATGCGTGGTGGCAATTTCRTGAATGTCCATGCAAGAAAAAGGCAAGAATAGGACTTTTTCTTTGGCTTTTCTAGCRTCAGCTAGAATGCTTCAGATATTTTAAATACTTTATTTTGAGATGCTGATGATTATCCATGAGACTGGGAAAATTGTTCATATATGAAACCAGCTTAGGGGTCACATATTATTTTTGAGTTAATGTTTCAGATTTCAGATTTTTTTATTGAATTTGGTTGGTTTTTTTTTTTCTTCCGTCTTTGCTGATATATGATGAAGAAGGCAGCTTAAAATAAGACTGRAAGGAAAAAGGATTCATCTCCAGGTGATAAGAATAATTTATATGTTCATTCCCTTATTTTGCCCCGTTTATCTYCCTCAGCACATTTCCTTATCCTTTCCTTTCAGTTTGAAACTGGWCTTTTTATATTTTTTGGCCTGCGTTTTCTCCACTTTGCTTACTCCAATGCCCTGATCCTTGATTTAAAGAGGAGATTAAACTTACTTTCTGCATTGAGTGACTGACAAAGGGTATTTGTTCTGTGAAAAATGTCAATACAAACTATGCGTATAGTGACAAAAATATTCTTAAACTAAAGGGCTAGGTTCTCCATGTCAGTTTTCAGGCATTTGTTGCTGTATATGCTTTCCAGAGGCCGAGTGCTTTCTGCTAATTTTGCTGCTAATCTCTGGTCTAGACAAAACCTTAGCACCTTTGATTCATTTAATGTCTGTTTTGCRTTAGCTTGTCTCTGCCTTCTTTGGCAGCTGCTGGCCTATCCCTTTCTATGCAATATATCCAATCACTAGTAACAGTCAAAGTACTCTGTAGAGCATTKACTTGAATTTGGCAGAGTAGAGAGTTTTTTGGCTGTTCTTTTCTTATTTCTGCTATATCTAAAACAGGGAGATAATGGAGAGTAACATCTAGTAAATGCAACCCTCTGAAGGAGCGTGTGTTTTGGGTCCCCTCTGTGCAAGACCTGCATTTTTCTGTGGTTTCACCTTTCACCAAAGAACTTGATCAAAAGGAATTTATTTATTTTAGTTCTTGATGTCTCTATGCTGGGTACTTTTACAATGGTAGTTACAGTCACATTAGCRTGTGCTATTTCTGAGAGTATGACAGGATGTTTATATACATATATTTATCAAATTTTGTATAATAGAAAAATCTTAACCATGTGGTAGCTTGCATCTGTCTGACACAGTTCAGTGTGCCTAATTTGTGAAGCCTGATATGAATCCAAGCTGTTGAGTCAGGCTCATGGAACAGGATTTCAGCTTTGGTTCCATGGGACCCTTGTTGCTGAATCCTGCTTGTTGTTTCAGTCAAGATCCCCTGTTCTCTTCTCAAAGCGCTTCTGCAGCCATCCCCTTTTGGGTGGAGAGAGGCAGTTTTCTGCGGCTTGGTGCTGTTGTTGAGTCTGACCTGTTACCCTCAGAAATTTGTCAGCGTGTGAATATTTCTTCCTGCTTCATGCTGGKAATGCACACCTTGCCAGAAGTGGGGGCTCTCATTTGGCTTGTCCTTGCTGCTGTTAAACAGGTTTAGTTCTGTGGAAAAAAATTGAGAGATATTTGGATAGTATCTTACTCGAGTTTTTAACTTTATCTGCCTTACTTGAGCAYTTGTATGCATTGCATTATGAAATGATTTTGGGATAATTTCATCATCTCTGCCCTAGTAGTATGAACTGCTGACGGTATGTTATAATGCTTTCCCCTGTAAACGCTCTATGTTGCCCTGAAATGCGAGTGTCTGTGTAAATTCCTTTTGTTTTTCTACAGTCCCTTTGGCATTTGTTATCTTTTGAGACATCCCACTTCAGTGCCACCACTGATTCTTAGCCTYAGAAGCTGCTGAGGAATACTCAGATTTCTACTACTTAGCTGATTCATCTCTCTTTTCATTTTTGGTCTGTTGGAGCCTGAGGACTGCAGCAGCCACTTCACACGGTACCCCATGTTCAGCTCTCTTACATGTTAGTTGCTGGGACTCGGCAGGTGTTTGTGGTGTGTCTCTGGGCACATGAGGGACCTTTGCACTGAAGCACTGGGCCAGCGTTAGGATGGGCTTTGCACGTGTGTATAGCATGCTGCYATCACCGGTCTGGTAACTTGACAGAATTTGTAGAAACTGATGTGAAGAAAGGAAGGTCAGAGCCTGAGTGTCAGGGAGAAGACCCATCCGGAAATGCAGATTTGTCTGTTCATTAAAGGGACAGTTTATCTTACCACAGCTGRCACTTATGAAGTAGCTGGTCAGTGGCAGCATGAGCACCTGGGGATGTGCTGYTGTCATTTGACTTGACTGAGTCCAGAAAAAAGCAAACGAGTATATATCTATAAAATATGGCTATATAGCAGATAAAAATTGGCTACAGCAAGATTGTTGCTAAGCTTCTGGGTTTTTGCAGGACMATTTGGAATGGACGTACCCACCAGTGTTCTGTTTTTTTAACAGGTTTTGTGTTGGGTCCATTGTACGCTGTCCATTGTGGTGTTATATTTCAGTAAGTTTTATWTACCTTTTAGGTACAGTCTGAAGTGCCTGTATAGTTGTGTCTTCCTCTTGKCTTGAAGAATACTGGAATAGTTTGGCTTTCTGTCCAAAACTTACTTTTCCTTGGTATTTTCTATTTAAAATGTCCATGTATTTTGTTCCCTGTTTATCAGTAGTCATCTTGCTGGGCAAAGTTTAAAGTGCAGGTAGTTGGCTGCGTTCCCCATCTCAGGGGTGTGTCTACCTATTTGATTTTAACTTCCTTCAGAGACTTGGTGTGAAAGTAAATTCTTAAAGCTGGAGTCATAATGGGTAAGGGCGAGACCATGATATTTAATATAACCTGTCGGCYTGAGTGTTGCAAAGGCTTTCTTGCACAGTTCCCTCAAATGAGATGAGGCAGGTGTGTGCAAGTGCCACTTGTGTGTCTGGGAAGTGCTGCTAACAGAATGAAAGCAGCTTTGATGAGGCATGCCAGCATCTGAGCTTTGACCTGGTAATGACTTCCGCATTTGAAAAAATGTGGAGCAAGGAATTACTGTGTTCAGTGAATTCACACTGTGCCAAAGCTCAAACATGTATGGTAAACTGCTGCAACGAATGGCACAAAAATAGGAATCCTTGTTAAAGGACCACTAAGATGCTGTACATGCTGCTTGTCTGTTGAAAACAGCAAAGCACAGTAAGACTAATCCACAGTGTCTAAAATGTCCACTCACATTGGTGTCGAATGAGATAATTCATCTGCTCAGATAAACACAGGAGTGTCCTACGTGCTAAAGCATGGATCATGGTGGAAGACAGGATTTGGTGGAAACAGTATGAGGTTAAAGGAAGTGTGATGGCAATTGCATACATTCATACACTTGAAATTACTCTATATACTGCATGTGTGGATTTTGACAGGAATTTTGGTTGCGAAGATTAGTACACATTTTCAGTTGAGGTCATGGAAACAAATGCCCCAAACCTGGTAGTTGGTGAAAGAGCAACTTTTGTGTTGCTTTTGGTGCAAGATGATGAACAATGCAAATGCTTCTTGAGTTGTGTTGTTACCCAAATCAAGTGCTGTGTTTCTTTAGTCAGCAGTTTCTGTTAAATTTTSCACCATATGTTCTTGGAAAAGAGCAGATGCGTGGTCTAACAATTAGCAGCAGAGCTTTCACACTCGAGGGTTTGGAATAACACTAAGATAATTGATAATTTGTGTTCCATTCATAAAATAGATTTTTCTCTTTTTGTTATTATTTGCCCCCATGGTTTTTTGTGCCTGCTTGGTGTTTGCTGTGTGAGGATTTGTGAGGTTTGCTGTGTGCTGTGGGGTTTGCTGTGTGAGGATTTGACAGCTCTGATAATAAATGTTTCCAACAACTCGGAAAGGATCATCTCTTTTAATGCTCACATAGCAAAATGACTTTCCCCAGAATCACAGAAGGTGCCCTGGACAAGGAAGACGACAGGTGCCTTGAAGAATGATCATTCTGCCAAGGCAGCAGTTGCTGCAGCGTTGAGGGAGGGAGCTGCTGAGGGTCTCAGTGTTTGTCTTGTCAACCTATTGCCACCCTGGGGGCAGCRCTGGCAGCACTGTCCTCTTAATCCTTTTACCCCTTTTGGGTATTATACACTTCATTAATAAAGGGAATTCCAGGTACTGCATATTACTTCTGTTTTTTCTTTTATGATGAAAGGTGGTTTTTAATAAGACCACAGAAAAGAGAGATGGAAGGTGGCTATCAAGTCAWATAATTAGGAGAGAGGAAGAGGCCATCTTACTACTGCATATTTTGGTAAATCAGCTCAGCCCCAGAGGAGTTTCAAGGATGTAATCTGAATTAAGTCTCCTGAAATCAGCATTCTTGTGGAAGCAGAAGGCTCTTGGCTGGCTTCAGAGGATAGATTTTAAAAAATGTCAATTAAAATTAGTCATGCCTAGTTATTTTAAAAGCAATATTGCCTGTTTTCTTCTGAATAGTGTATTAGCCTCCATATCTTTTTGAGAAAGGCATTGATGAATTCCTTTTTCCCAGTTCTACCGTTCAGTGCTAGCTTTTACTTCATGTTTTTAATTTAACTGTGAAAGTTTTTCATCAGTTTTATCAAATATGAAGCTTGACATWGTCCTCAGAAAGTGTTATTATCTCCTTTTTTCATAGATGTTTACTTACAGTACATTTGAAGTCCATGACTACTTACTGTCTTTTCCCCATTAGGCCAATCAATAGTTGGCAGATCGTTCCTTAATAGCAGTTTAGTGGCTGCAGGTGTTTGATTTCCCTCCCCTAGATTGCAGAGCAATCAAGACTGAGCACTCCTCCTTCATTACGCTATTATTCACAATACATGGGCACAGCCTTTTTTTTTTTTTTTTTTTTTTTTTTTTTAATGTGGACAACTTTCTACTAGACGCGTTTATTGCAGCGTAGATCATGTTGTCTACTTGGGTCACTGATCTTTAAAGTTGCTTCTAAACATTAAGCATTGGAGGGGAGAGGGGACAGAAATCCTGCCGTTGTTTAGTGATGTTTCTTGATAATGTATAGATTAACTATTTAAGATGGAATTATTTGCATTAGTATTCTCTTCTGCTCATGAAATGCATCACACTTCTAGTGATCTAGCATGAGTGTTAATTTTGCTAGGAAGATGTGGTTAAATTTGGCATTCGGCACATATTGCCTGTCCAGTTCTTTCTGGTGCTATCTCTAATGGAGCTGAAGGAGTAGTTTCCAAAAGTCACTRCCACTGCTGTCTGGATGCTAGCATGGTCCCAGGTCTTCTCCCAGTCAGATTTAATTCGAAATTATGTAATACAGGCTTTAGGCCCTCCCACCCCCCCTTTTTTTCCTTTCTTTTTTTCAGTCTTTTTCAAAAGGTCTCTCTAGAGATGCTGAATTCTCTTCTTAGCTTTGAATTTGACCAGCTATGTAGTTTGCTAAAGATTGAAGAATTCATTATTCAATTGCTATTTTTCTACATTTCTCTACAGCTGAATTCTTGGAATTATCATTCTTTTAAAAAAGTGGGTGTACGTGGGGAGGTTCTTTTATGTGTCCTAAATAATGTGTAGCTGATGGCTAATATGAAGTCTAAACAGATTTCATATTAAGTAAAAACAACAGATGCTGGCCCAGCAGAGATTTCATGCTAATCGCCAATAGAATGAAGTGTAGTTCAATGAAGGTAAATTTTGGTTAAGTTGAAGTTATTCTGAGAGGAGACAGTTTCTCTGTTACTAACTTTTCTGTCTGTGAAGGCATCTGTTAATTTGACTTGCAGTATGTTGTTTGTCTCCAAGACAGTCAAGCAGCTCTGGCTGAATTATTTCATCTTTTTTTCTTGTAAGATTACGTGTGTGTTTTTTGTATTAAAAGGTAAAACTCATTAACTTTGTATTTCTCAATAAGCTTTGAATGACACTGCGGGTATTTTTAAAAAAAAAAAAAAAAAGGAAGACAAAACCACAAATTATTGTCCTGTCTTTCAGCTAGAGTAATTGGCTTTTACACACTTCAGAGCCTTTTCTCTCTAGAAGTCTGAAATAAGTTTGGAAACTCAAACATCTTTGTCCTCAGCTGGACTAGAAGGACCAAACATAAACCTGCTCAGCTATTACCACACATATAAGACTTCAAATTTCACGTTTTTGGCTATTGAATAGGAAATGGGAAGTTATTACCTAATGATATCAAAGTTATGTGGCCTTTTTTTTTGAGTTGAGACTTTTACAGGAGGAAAAAAATACTTTTTTGAGAAAGCTGACTTTTCTGGTGTATCTCTGACAGTTGGGCATCTCAGAATACATTCTTCTGAAATTAAAGATATGATGGAGAGGTGCATAAGGAATCGGATAAGGAAAAATACTACAGATTGTATCCTGACCTTTAGCTTCCTCTGAACTGCTGAAAATACTGATACATGGAGGTGTGTGTGCACAGAGAAACGAATCCTTGCTTCCACACCCCAAACTGCCAAATCTCAACTTCCAACCAAGTATAATCAAAAATACTGAATTTGTAATAAGTTTTTCAGTTAACAAAAATAATTAAAGCAATTTCAGAGCTGTAATGATATGATAAAATTGTTATTTCTTAAAAACGGAAGGTATTGAATAYCCATTTTTCTGCAATGGTATAGTACGTTGTTGACCAAACCTGTCCAGAGGTCTTGACAGATGTATTGCTAACTATTACATATAGTGCAAGGTTCATCTTCTAGTAAGATGACCATCAGAGCATTTAGGATTGCATGCTTTTGTTTGTGACTCTTGCATAGCGAGATGACATCACAGTAGGGAATGCATGGTGATACAAGATGGATTTTACTATCTTATTGTCCCCTGGTGCGGCTTGTTGGGAGWTACTTTGCAAGAACCCCATGCCGAGCATCTTGGAGCATTGGATGTTATGGTAGCTTGGAGCTGGTTTTATATAAACCTTGTCTTGTTAAAGAAATGAGCAGTATATGTGTGTGAAGCAATAGCTGGTGTGGAAGTGATTTGAGCATAACTGCTAAAACCTTGAAATTATTTCAGTATAAATCTAGCAGAAATGAATGGTGCTGTAGTTAGTTCCCTTCCTTTGCATGTGTTCAGCAAGCTGCATTTCATTAGATATTTATTTATATTTAGGAATGTTTGYTCTTACTTCTGGAGAGAAGATAGCACAAGTTTATTCTCTGTATTAAGCATATATATATATATTCATTATCACATTTGACAAAATTGCATACAGATGAGCATAAAAATATTCTTTACTAAATGGAAGATTTTGGCTTTTTTCCTGTTTTCCTCATTTCTTTTGCTTTTCTTATCAGTCTTCACTTACAGATATGAATTAAAAAAAATGACATCCTGGGGCAAAAATCTTTCCTAGTGTAACTATTGTGACTCTAACAATGTTACATGGTGGATAAATCTGGTGGTGGGTGTGAAGAACAAAATACTTATCCTTTCTTCCTTCTTCAGGATGTAAATTGCTTCATGGTGATAATATGCCCAAATTGTTCAAACCCACGTGCAAGCACCGCTGAATCTGTCCGTTTCCCTTAGGCTRCATTTGGTAAATGCAGATGGTGCTGTGGAAAGAAATTCATTACCAGAAAATCATGTGAAAAAAGGCAACTTGTTTGAGGGTTTTTGCTTGTATTCTTGGGGAGGAAAGAAAAGGGGAGAGAGCAAACCACTGTTTTAGTTTTGATAAATAAAAATTCAGTATCATTTTGTTCTGAAAGGGCTGAGTACTTGCAGACATCTTGGGGATCTTTTCCAGGAAATGCTAATTTACTTCTGCAACTGTAATAATAATAATAAAAAAAATTTTTCTTTGAAGGTATAATTGGAAAAATCTGATCTTTTGTCGTAATTACAGATATTGCTGTAAAAATGTTAACATAACTAAATGTTTGGTAGAAAAAAAATGACTTGCAGAATTGTGAATCTAGGACTAAGTAGAACCTAAAAACGGTCAGCTAGAATCATGCAATGACAAAAGCCTCACAAGTAAATCGAAGAGGGAAATTGAGATATGTTTTCAGGGATCTTAAGATGTATGTTAAATATTGCARCATGATGAAGAATTTGCGTTGTGTTTATATTATGTGCAAAAGAGCATCTGACTAATGAGGGTTCAGCTGGTGTGAGCAGGGCTTTCCTGGAGCTCCGAATATTTTTCAGTTAGCCAGTTCTTGCGGAATAGTTTGCAAGGGGATCAAAGAACAGAGAGAAAGAAAACCCATAATATATTATAGAATGGCCTTTGCCCCCCAGCTAAAACAGTGTTGGAACCCTGGATATGATTATTAGAATGATAATGCGCTTAAAACATAATGTACAGTGCAATTTCTGCCCATGTGACCCAAATAGCATATCTTGAGGCACAGTCTCAGAGTCTCTTGGTGTCTGGGGCCTGCACAGAAGGTCTGACTGGGATGTTAAAATGTTAAAAAGTCAATGAGGGGAAAATAAGATACAGGAAAKTGGATGAAATTCCACTGTCTTCAGGTGATTAGTGAACGCAGCTAAGAGGAAAGGCAAGGCCGGGAGACTTCCTGTGCATTGTTAAGGCTTATTGTTGACTACAGAGGACTTCAGAAAAAATCTTCCTTTGAGATATAAAGGATGAGGAAAATGAGCTTCAAGAGAAGAGGTAGAGGCAAATTTAAAAACTACCGAATTACTAGAGGATCTCTGGAGGCAGGCAGGGGAGTAGAAGGAATGATTTCTGTGGCTCCCATCAGCTATGTGGCTTGCAATTTTTCATTAGGAGACTAATGATTTGTCAGAATTGGAATAGAAAACCTTGTACCATGACAAAATAATCATAATTTCCGTATCATTATATTTGGATTTTATTCCAATTCTGCTGCATTCCTGCACTTCGATTTGTTACTTTCAGATATCTAGCTTGTCTCTTAGCTGTAAGCTCACTGGAATACAGACCATATGTTTTTTGTCTTGGGTATAATGTGTTTCTGCAGGGGGCCTCAGACAGGGCCCTCAGGCACATTGAGCTAATACAATAATTAATGACCTCTAAAATAATTAGTTCCATTATTTTTTTTGTACCAGAAATCCTTGTCACATGTTGAAGATGATAAAGCATCTTGGTGGTTCTGTTAGCAGCAATTTTTTATTCCCYTCCTCCTCAGGTCTTTTTTTTCCCTTAAAGAAAAGACTTTCTAATCAGTCCCCTCTTTCACTGCCTGACACTGTCTGTCCCTGTTTGACACCAGAGGCTTTTTATCTCACTGCTGTCTCTTGCACTGGACGTGCTCGAGCCCTTCTGTGCAAGGCAAGTGGGTGCAGRCTGCTTTTGTCTTCTATAGACCTCAGTCAACATGTGGGTGTTAAACGTAACACTCTGAAATTATTTCTCATGAGGTTAGTTCAGCTTTTTGCTGCAGTCTGCCTTTTGCTAGTCAGATATACTGCATTTTAAGAGGTTCTCATTGCTTCCCTATGCAGAAATTCCTGTATTTCTCCCCGCCCCACCCCCCCAAAAAAAAAAAAAAAAAAAAAAAACACCACTCAGTAAAACTGAGCAAGTGACATTGCTTCTGAATATCTTGTCCATGCAAGCAGACAGCATGCAGCTATTTGAATTTCTTGGTCACACCTTTTGAATAATTCAAATTTTATCCAAAATACCGCTGTCCCACTAAGGAAGGAAGATTTGCTTGCTCTGGACCTGGTGATATGCTTTTGGGCAATAGTTCTCTCCTTTTAATGCTTACGCGTACTTCACCTCTGGACTGTAACTCCTTGTTCCTGTGTCTTGTTTGTGTGATTTTTACTGYGTGTAAAGAGTCTGCAATCAGGATATACATGTTTTACAAGTGCCAAGCAATTACTTAGTTTCTAACCTACATGATTGCCTAACKAGCTACTAGGGTAAGTATTAATACACTTGATGTCTGGATGAGACATCTAGGGAGTCTTTGCTGAGCAGTTAGAGAGAGTAGGTCTCTTTTGCCCGTGGACCATGCGAAACCTTTAGTGTTGCTAAATAGTTGTGAATGTGTGTTAACTTGTATTTACTAAATATTTGTATTTTAGTATATCTTTAAGAACACTTCGCAAACAAAGCAATGAATAACTCGTGGAGAAAAATTTGCTTTCTTGTTCCTTTCCCCTGTCATGTTTCATGCTGTCTGTGTCGCAGTTGCACTATCCTTGCCTATTACAAACAGGAATGATAAACAAGTGAGCTGTACCAGGATTTAGAATATTGCCTCATAATTTKAAAAAGAGATTGCTTAATGTAACCACAACAATTGGAATTCAAGTGATGTTACTCTGTTATGCTGAGTTTTGGCTGCACTCTGAATCTTCCAGCAGAACTCTTCTTTGTGTCTAATAAACAACAGAGCATATTTATTTTTGATCTTTTTTGATTTTTTTTTTCCCTGAAGAAGATTAAATGGCCCATTTGTGGAAACTAAACTTGTGGAAGTAGTGGGGCAAGTAGCACATATGCCAAGGTACTGTTAAACAAGTACACTTGTGTATTAACAAGATTTCTTCTTTTTCACAGAAAGTGATATTAACAGGATCTTTGTTTTGGCTTTTAAATTATTAGTTTGTGCCAGTTTGGAAACTTTATTATATAACAATCAAAAAGATCAAGGAGTCCATGAAAATAAGTATGTATGGAGCTCAGTAGATGTCTCTATATTCAAATGTAAGTGTGCTCTGTTTTGGGAATAGATTTGCCTGTGGTGCAGCAGCWTAGGAGGGTGCAATTGAGCAGTCTCGTTAACCAGCCTTTCCAAGTGGGAGATGTTTCCYTTCAAGCCTGCAGAGCCTGAATCATCTCTCTGGCTTATATTCATTTTCATGTTACTCTTTTGGGACCAGCTTTCTCAGAGTTATGTGTTTAAAAGCAGTTAAGGAGCATCTTTTCTGATCACCTGTAACCTAAGTTTCATGCTACCTTAGTAAATGTGTCTTTGCCTGGCCATACTGGGTTATTCTAGGAGGCTTTTTTCAGCTGTCAGATTTTAGTCTTGGCCTTTTCACACTTTCTTGCAACTTGCGGAACTGGGCAGAGTCATTTGGCTTTGGCTTCATGTGTAACAAAGCTCTGACTGCCATTATAGTTTGAAGTAGACACACTTAAGCAGAACAAGTTTAAATCATTGGCCATGTAAACCTCTAAAAGCAAGCCCTTAGAATGGGAAGGGCCAGCCTTAGTATTATAAAGCACCTGTGACAGGAATAACAATCCCTACGAGGAGAGTGAGCTTGGATTTCTGATCACAACAGGGCCATGAAGAAAGGATGGGACTGGGGAAAGTGGGCTTGTGCAGCAACTGAGAAAGTCTGCTTTTGTGTTCACAGCACACTTTGCAGTGTTTGTAGGTCACTATGAAGGTACACAGAGGTTATTTTCGTTTAACTTAGTTGAGCTTGGGTGTGAAGGAGTAAGGAGTGTAGAGATGCTCCTGTGAGGTGAGTTTGAAAGCAGTTCATAACTTCCAGCTGCGATTTCTTAGTTACATGGGTGGTGAGGACCTACAATAGTAAGCTAGCTCATGTAGCTTTATTTTCTTTTTTTTGTTTTTTTTTCTACTTAGTTACACTTTTTTGCTTTCTCCCGGCGGTGGAGGGGGGACACACCAACTTGCCTCAGGCTCACCCGTGCTGACAAATCAGTCAAAATATGCCTAGGTATAAAGGCCAGTGTACAAAACTTGTTATCTTACTTACCTGAGAAGAGTATAGCTAGATCA
This sequence comes from Eudromia elegans, assembly GCA_003342815.1. Classification (NCBI taxonomy): domain Eukaryota; kingdom Metazoa; phylum Chordata; class Aves; order Tinamiformes; family Tinamidae; genus Eudromia; species Eudromia elegans. Next base: position 2,468,237 of record PTEX01000036.1, on the reverse strand, counting down.
GCAAAATCTCAGATCTGTACAGAGTTGGAAGACATTGATGTGTAAATGTTTGTATCTCATGGCAGTTTTTGCGGAACTGGAGTAATATGGCATCCTTGAAAAATTGGACTAATAACTTATAAAATATGAATAACACTGCTTTTTTTGCACATGATATTATTAAATTTTAAAGATTAAGTGTGGTTATGGTTTATTATTAAGAGCAATTGACGTAACCAGGAATACTGAGACTTGAAGACCCCTTTGCATACCCATTGAAAATTATTTAAAAGAGAAGATTGGGAAAAAAAAAAAACCCAACCCACAAACCATAAAAGCACAGAGACCTGCATTTTGCTGTCTGTTAATCAGAGTCCTGTGTTGACACAAAAATGTGCAAAATCTGCTTTTATGTCTGTGATTTTTTTTTTTAGAGCTGAGAACCATATGGTATCTTGTTTTTGTGTTTCTTAGATCTTCTTAATTGTGTCTGCATAGCAATTAGACTTGTGCATAAATTTAAGAAAATAATATATTAATTTGCTTTTACTCTATAAAATACAGCAGTAACTCACTGCAGCTTTTTCAATAACCCTGGAAATCACTCAGAACAGGGCATTTTATTTTATAGTTACTTAATAGTCAGTTTCTCACTGTTTCAAGATTATTGGATCATTCTTTCTCTTGCTGTGAAACAGCGAGTACCAAGATGTCCAACGCATGTACAACAATGACAGAGACCMAGACTTCCTTGCTTACTGCTCCAGCAAAGCACTCGACATGGTGCTTAGTGAAGTCAATGGGGCCACTCATGTTTTGAAAGTGTGTGTTAAGTGTTTTGCTGAACAGGGACCAGATTGTTCTCCAAGTCAAGCATGTGCTTAAGTGCTTCCCTGAATTGAGTTACCATCTAGGAGTTAGCACAAGAAAAATGGAGCTGTAGCTGGCTTGTTCAGATGGTCCTTTTTGTAATTCCATTTGATTGGATGTGACTCCTGAACCAAGACTGACCCTCAGGTACTGTCACTAAGTGATAAGCACCAGTCAACTGTTTTACACGAGATCTTTGAATGGAATTAAAAAGTGAGGGAAAACATTGGGCTGCTTTTAGGATTCCTTCTATTTTTGGCTTAGTTTGGTCTCCAGATACCTTTTMTTTCATGTGTTTTTGTCACTTAGACTTTATTCTGTACTTCCCATCCACTTTTTCTTCAGTTGTCCATTTAGGCTACTTATTTTTTCTCTGGGTTGAGAGGAAAATTGAACTTCTTTTTTGAATTTGTGAGCAGCCTTTCACTTCAGTGGGTGTCTCTGCTTTATCCATTCTCTGTATTTCCCTGCATTTAGGTAGGTTCCCAAAGTAACTGCCTGTTCTAATTGTCATGATTTTTCTGTTGCTGTTAGATWTCTTGCTCACTTGTTTTCTGGCTCTGTCCTAACTTCTCATGTACTGAAATGATGAGAAAGGAAATGTGGGCTTCAAGTCTGTATTTCTCAGTATGAACAGGACATGTTGTAAAGAAACAGCTGTTTGTCATCCTGCCAAACTTCCAGACATGATGTAATCATCTCTGCTCTCTGCCTTCCTGGAGAAGAGGCAGCGCATGAGTGATCAAATAGACTGCAAAGGAATGAATTTTTTGATTGGACCTCCAGGACCAATTTAAAACTTTTGTCCTCAGAAGTGTATCTGTTCAGAAGATCAAACTAGTGTTGAAAGTTTACTTGAGAGTTAAATGGCATGATTGAGATATAAATGGCATGAACTTACATATTGTGGTGGAATATAATTAGAGACTCTTCAAGAAAACTGTACACTTTGGTTTTAGTTAAAAATGGCATGGAGAGGGATCGATGGAGGCACAGTCAACCTCAMCTTGCAGGATGAATTCTGCATGTTACATGGTGCTCTCACCCCTGAGTTGGTCAGTGTTGGGTATTAAACTTTGGGAAATGTTGAAAATGATGATAGAGGGAGGGTCAGGTTGACAGAATCCAATTGTAAATGATGCCAACAAGGCTGCAAGAGGGAGTRCAATGTTGGATGAAAGCTAATATGACTAGCCTCGAGAGTAACKTGGCAGCAATGGTGGTCCTCAATGTGGCTGCAAGATTAGGAACCAAATTGACTTTAAATTTAAACTTTAAAATACAACCAGGCTACTTAGTGAGCACAATGGGAGAAGCATAAACAGAATTACTGAGGTGAGGAATGATGAAGAAAAAAGTCATAGAATATTGATATATGAGCATCTATTGTAGACTTTTTTAGTACATTTTGAGTCTATATATTGGCTTTCTTGATTCTTAAACTGTCTGAATGAAGCTAAACTCTAGCAATTTGTTCAAAGCTTCTGCCATACAGCTATTCTATTCAAGCACTGCCTTTTAATCAGTATTTCCGCCTATGTATTATTTTTCCCTAAGTTTTTATTTTCCCTCTTTTTTTAAGTTTTTTTTTTTCTTCCATTTTTTTTAACCATCATGTTGTGTCTCCTTTACCTCGTTATTCTATTTTAGTGTGTATGCTTAGGAATGACCAAGTGTTTAACTTCATGTTTAATTCTCAAATATCATTGACTTGAATGCTAAACTTGATTTTGGAAATGAGTTTCCACATGACTTTCCTCTGCAACCTTTTATCTGGATATCTCAACTTACTTTTATAGGATAATATCATAGTGCCTGCATGAGACAGAGAAGTGTGATCCCCGGTTTAGATGAGATGGGGAGCTCTTATGGCTCACGTAGGGTCACAGAAAGGTTCACTGCAGCTAGTGGAAAGAAAGGTTATGTCCTCAATGCACTTTATTGCACTTCTTTATATTTATTTGGTACATGTGGTGAATTTGGACRTGAGATAACTGTGGTATCTCTTGGCAGATTTGTTTTAGTTGAACTTTGTTTTGAATCCTAACGTTAGTGGAAGCCTGTGTTATTTTGCAGCTATGAGAARTGAATTTCTCAGGAGCTGGGTTCCCAAACTGAGTAGATAGTAAATGAGCTTTTGCTGTTTATTTTTCTAAGACTCCTGTGAAATTCCATGCTAATTGTTTCAGTAAGGCAACTCAGTCTGCAAGTGTGATTTTTACTTTGTTTCCTTTTTTTTTTTTTTTAATTTGCTGAATTACCTGTATTGATTAGACCTTCATTTTTTTTTGTAATGAGATGCAGATCTTAAATATGTAAACTGGGAATACATGGTCTTGAGCTTTTCCACCCTTGAATTTCCTTAAATGTCCTGCTTTAATGTTTGAATAACAACTTGCAAGCAGGATTTGAGTATGTAAGTATATGCCATTGACTTGAGACTTTTAATTTGGAGTTTTGTGCTCTTTCATTGTTTTTATTAGTAAGAAGATAAATTGAAATGAGTCTAATAAATCTCATCTGGAAATAATTATGTTTTTAATAAATCAAAAGGAGAATTGCCTAAGCCTCGGCTGAAGACTCCTGGAAGTCTTAAACAGATATTCTAAATGGCATGATTTATTTCTGAAAAGGTTTTTCCTACAAAAGTGATGTCCAGTGGAGTACATTGATATATACATAAACTGAAGCAGTCATGTTGCAATTAAAGCAATAAAATTACACAATAGTAAAGGTGGAAATTATTGAAGTATTTAATACTAAGCCTCATGAGGCACGCATCTTATGTGGTGTAAAACCTACAKGGGACCAGAATCATATGGTTCCATTTCATTAGGATTTTGTAAGCTGCAAGGAGGTTGTCTAGAAGAGTCGGTTGAGGTTATCGCTTTATCTGACGCTGCGAGATATCTTCTTTCAAGATGCGAGAAGGGAATTGTTTTTTTCATCCACTGAACTCAGGGAAATTGTGAAGACAACAAGAAAAGCGCTCCCAAATTCCAACTACTATTATTGTCAATGATGCATTATTTCATGTTAATGTAGTCTGAAGGTGTTATAACGATGTACTCCAATTACCTTGATGCTAATCAGAGATAAAATTCTAAGTGAATTTATCTGTTAGGGAAAATATATGATTTGTGTTCTTAAATATTGTTATTGTTTACGGTGACTTCTTTTAACATGCTTTCATTTATTTGGGTTTCCTGGAGATAAGCTCTTGTTGCCCTGCCCTCCTCTCAGAGGATGCAAGATGGCCTGTGGCAGTGTGCTGTTTCCAATAGCACTTCTGAACAGACATCCAAGAAGAGCAGGGCTCTTAGATGAGTCTTACTAACTCTATGATCATTTGGTTAGGGATTTGTAAATTTAATATAAATACTGAGCAAATGCAGAATCCCATTTGAAAGAGAGAGGTACAYAAATGAAAATAACGTGCTTCCATCCAGTTCTATCAGACATTTGTGCACTAGGAGTGATTAGATCACACATGTGTAAATATTGCTTTTATAAGAGTAAAAGAAAAATTACAGATTAGGGTGACTGAGGTTTGTAGAGATGAAAGGCCAAATGGTTTAAATCAGCATAATTCACTTCAGTGGAGCCACAAGGATTTACAACAGATGAGGATTTGGTTCCTCATAATGCAGTTCAGGTCACACGTTCAGCCAGTGACAGCTATAATAAATGATCCCAGTTCTTGTTGTCACTGTGGTTGCCACATATGCAGCAGCAGCCRGCAACGCTTGAGCCTGAAGAGCAGCCAGACTAGAAAAAGCACAGGAAATTTTGCCAGAAAAACAAATTGATGATGACATTGAAGTTGTGGCTCTGCTAGATGTGCAGAACAGGCAAGGGACAAAGATCCTAGGCTCTACTGAAGCTGCCAGGTGCTAACACAGTTACAGGATGGYTGTTTGAAGGCAGCAAGAGATTGAAAATTGTGATAGATTTAAAGACTGTTTTTAGAAGAAAGACATTAGAGCAGTACCTGAAATCACTGATTTGGGTGGTGGTTGGGTAAGTAAGGCCGCTGTTGCCTGCTGACCCCTGTGATGCCTTGGGAGCCTGCAGAGTGCTRTAAGCGAGCGATTTTGCAGAGGAGAGCTGCTGAGGCCATCTGAAGGCTGGTGGGGCTGTAGGCAGCCCTGGTGCTTTGCTTGATGCTGCTGATGGTTTTTCTGTTGCAAGCAGCACTGCACGGGTTCAGAGTGAAGGGAGCTCGGGCTGTGCTCTTTGCTCTATTTTCCTCTGAGAGTGCCTTCTTGCTTGCATGCACCAAGCAGTTCCACTTGAGTTCCAGAGCAAAAGTGGCCAGCAAAGAGCATCTCTCTCCTTGGGAAAAAAAGGTCTTTGCCTGAAGGAAATGTTCAATCTGTTYAGGCCACAGTGTGGATGAATCGATGCACCGGTGGGCATAGTGCTCTTGCTTTTCAGGTGTGAAGGAGAGGGAGAAAAATCCTTTCTAGGTCGCTTTTCTTTTTCAGATAGTTGCAATTACTCCAGCATACAGTAAACAAAAAACACAGGTAGGAAAGAACAGGATGTTGCRTACATACCAGTCAAGAACAGGGACCTCACAATCTCTGTAGCTGAAAATGGAGTAACTGTCTGTAAATGCATTTTGGTTTTAGGATCACAATATTCACTTCAAATTGCAAACATMGTTATATTTCTTAAAGCTTTCACTGAATGAGCAAGATTCTTTGCCTTCTCTAAGCATCACAAAGCATGGCCATCTGCAGTATCAGTGGGAGAGAGAGCAAAGGAGGGATGGAGATGATGTGAGAAAAGAGAGGTACCCTTTAATACTGCTGTTGTATCCTATTCAGAGTTAGTTATAACTCACCTTTCTGTGATCCACTGGTCTTCTGTTTCACCATTAGTCTTAGTGTTTTGCATCTTGTGTGCTGTTATATCTTTGGCTTTAGTTTCTGAAATGCCTTTYGGTGTGATACAGTAGTGATGTGGAATGAGTAGTGGCTCTTTAAATTCAGGTGGGAAAGAATGATGGTGTATAGGTTTCTAGAGATTCCCCGCTTTTCTTTCATTTTTTTTTTTTTTTTTTTTTTTTTTTTCACAGTAGAGCTGTGGTTTACCCGGTGTCAGAGACCTGAATTCACATACCCAGTGATAAGGAACAGAGTGAGTCACATGTGACTCTCATGCTAACATTTACCTTCTAGATAGCATTAAGGTGGATGAGGAAATTGATAAGTTACCTGCAGTTTTCTTCTTGTTAAATTTCTAATTTATTCTGAATGGGAATAGTATTTATGGGCTTAGAAAATACTRCCTTAAGTTGGTACTTGCCTAGGCAAAATTGGCGATGATGTGTGGGGCTTCAGGGCAGGTTGATTGGCATGCTTGCGCTTCCTTTCCTGGAAGCAATGCAGATAAAAATTAACGACAAATATGCTAGAGACATGAAATATTGTAAACTGGTCGAACCTAAATGCTAAGGACAGTGATGTAAATCCTTTAAGTTTAATTATCCTAGCAGGGACCACAGACTGCCATGATACCTTTTAGAATACAGAGTTGGTTATGAATGCATGAATCTTCGCATTTAGAAACCATAATAAGATTGAGGCATTAGGCTTTTTGTTTTTATTGACTTACCAACACCTAAAAATATTTCTTTTAATTATTTATTTGGTATAGATTTCAAGTATTTGTAGTTGGTTTAGAGTTACACATCTGTATTTTATCCAAGCATAGTAGCTTTTCTAGGCTCCTGTGCTGCATCGCTAGTCTCTGCCTCCTGCCTTGTGGTAGTGGTCAGTTGAGGATTTGAGAAGATTCATTTAGGTTCATCATGTATATTTTATATAGTATATCATTATTGAGTTAAGGGATTTAAAGTGTGATTTACTTCTTCAAGCTGTATCTTCACCCTAAAAATTGCACTGCTGTGGAGTAGATCGTTAGGGAGAACAGTATTTGTGTTGTTGTGTGGTTATGTGGTTTGATTTGAAGTTGAGATGTTTGAGTTGAGTGTCATGTTATGTCTCAGTTTAGACTTAAATATATATTTCTGTTTTGTTCTTKGCCTGGAAGATGTTGTGTGGTATTTCCAGGGACTAGATCCTGAAGAAAAGTGTCTTTAGAAAAATGTTTTTTTAAAAAAACRTTGAGAACTAGTAGCAATATGGTAGCAATATGGTTATTTGTAAAGACTGCTTGTATATTGTTCCCCTCCTCCCTGCCATTTCTTTTTGCTGAATAAGTATATACCAGGCTTTAATTTGCACATATAATGATGATGCCAAATTTGCAAATAATTTCAAGTCCTAAATTTTGTTTCAAATGTCTGGATTTTCATGTTTGTAAGCAATGAAAAATTAGATCCACTGCTCCATCTGCTGGTGTTCCAGAACATCCTCAGGAGTTGCTCTCTGCACTTTTGCAGTTCTGTGAGCAATGCTTTGACTGATGATGAATTTAAAAATACCAGTTTTCWTTTTTCTTTTTTTTTTCCAGCTGGTGAATTAGTGGAGTAGCATTCTTGATAGACAGTGACATGAGATTTTCATCATCTCACCGTTTTCAATACTTGTGTTTTCTTTTTCTATTCCAGTTTTACCTTCACTGTCCTGAACCTGAGATAGCTATTTCTAGTAAATGAATACAGTGTTATTTGAAGGATGAAGTATTTTGTCAAAAATTATGTCCTGTTTGTTGATGTCGTCTTTGTACCGCAAGGACTTTTAGAGTCGAGACCAAGGACTAATATTCTACATCTGGATGGTTCCTACGACCGCCTCTGTGGCTAAGAAATAAGGTTCATGTTTAAAACACCCAGCCTCTTTGTGTTCTCCTGYTCTCAAGCACATGAGTTTGAGATGTTTTCCAGATTAATCATAGGTTTGGTTTTGGTTTATATAATACTTTCATTTCTAGACAATCTGTGAGCAGCGCCAAGTGAAAAGAAGCAATTTCCGTTAGCATTATTCCTTGACTTGCTAGTAAGGAGRAAAACATTTTGTTCAAACTTTGCCTGCTCATATATGGCAGTTTGTAGTCCCTCCTCCAATAAGAGTCAAAATTAATGGAGGATCTTTATTATTTATTTCCTGTATTGCAGTTGGCATTGAGTTCAACTGACAATTCTAAGTTTGGTTGCTTTTATGCTATCCTATATATGCAAATGACTTTCATCTCTGTCTATATGTATGTATACATACATGTCTTCTGTTTTTGGAGAGATGCTTTCTGGTTGCCGTACTGTATCCAGAAAGACCATTTTAATAATTTAAAACTGGAAAACTTGGTCCATGCATATGTATGAGCCAATTGTAAGGAGTAAACTCATTTCGTCCTCTAGGCAGAACCTTTTTGTTTACAGAGAAATTTGGTCTGATCTTACAGCAATTTAGTATATATTAAATATATTTTACTCATCTGTTGCTGTTGTGAAGCTGCATTATAAACATCTCCTTTCACTGTAATGTTATGATGCCTTCTTAAAATACAAGCAGGAATATTCACAATTTCTGAATAAGTATTTTTGTCCTTTATATATATATACACACCTGTCTGTATACACCTGCATACCTTCAAGTACACATACACAAACCCAGAAACACTTTATATCCCAAGGGGATTATCCAGTGGGGGCGGAGGGTCACCTGTGGCTTTCTAAACCCCATTTTCAATAGCTTGAATTAGGCGCACATCAGAAGGCTGGTATATAAGTCCGTATGTGAATTCCTGGGGTCTGAGTTTGTCTATAATTTTGCCTGTGCTTTTGCTCTTAGGTTATTGTAAATGGGAACAAGTTAATCATGGAAGTGGAACGTTCTGCCTTGCCATTGTCTCATTTCATGGATTTTGCAGTTGGTGTGCCTGTATCCTCTCCTTTATCCTTGTACGACTGAAATTTTTGTTTCAGTTGCTGAGTCTCAGTGTTGTCTAGCTCAGATCTTAACTTGCCATTAAATGTCCCCAATTACAGGCTTTTCTCAAGCTGTTTCTCTTATTTTAAGCTACAAAATTGCTTATTGATTCCTGGGGCTTGTGAATCCCCTTCTGTTGTGACTGCTTGGCAATCAGTGCATGTTCACTAGGTTTTTAAAACTTGTAACACAGCAGAAATTGCAGCCTAATGCCTAGTCAGAACCAGTATTTCTGCACTTGACGGTTTCTTTCTCTCTCCTTCTTAATACAGTAGTATAATTCCTTAAATATATTTCTTGTATTATTCCTTGAATTCTCCATTCTATTTTTATATATAGTCATACACACAATCACTCCTTTTCCACATACACACTGCTCATAGATATCTGCTTATTGTAGCTACATAAAGCATATTAAATTGATCAATGTTTTTCTCATTTGATGTACAAAGATGATTTAGATTAAGGACCTCATTTTATCCCAGTATGCTAGACATGTGCAGTTCATGCAGTTGCACTTGGCCGTTATAGCCTTTCTTGTTCTTGTGGTTATGTGTTATATGTCTTCACTACTTCCCTTGTGGTCCTGACTGTTGCAGCTCTAGTTCACTGTAACAAGAGCAGAAAAAAAGATAAATCTAGTATATGCTTTCTAAATATGAGTTTGCCTCTAGCATATCTACTCTGCTTCTCAAAATCAGGTTTTGTTGCTTAAATATTTCTAAAAAAATGCCATGTGTTTACTAATTTCAAAAGGCAGAAATAATTCTTTATTATAGGAACAAAAGTAAGCTGCAGGGATGTTTCAGTAAAATGTTGAAAGAAAACCTTAGTGTTCAAATCTAGAAATGTAATCATATATTGGAACAATAAATATCTAGAACTTAAAATTCCCTAGAAATTTTAGGTGATGCATGCTGAGAGCTGTACTGCAGCACTAGTGTTTTCTGTGGGACTCCTTAGTCAGGGAGGAAGTTAAGGTTGAAGCAATTTAAAATCCAGTTCACTAGAAAGTTCAGAGAGTTGGCCTACTCATATACTGGGGGATACTTAAATCATGTGTTTTCTTGCAAAAATCTGAGTATTTGAGAAGCCAAAATAAAATTTGTCTTAAATCAGATTGTGAAAACGCTGTAGCTGCTTTCCAGAGACTCTTCAGCTTGCTTACAGTTGACTTGCACCAAGAACTTAAATGACATTTAGATGACGTGATGGTATAATTGCTGGCGTGAGATTGATACTGTTGCACAGTAGTAGAAAAAGCAGTGTCTCCTTATAACATAGTCAGGAAATTTTTCTTTCTCTCTTGTCTGTTTCCAGTTAGTGTAACCTTTTAGTAGTTACCTACATACATGCACGTATTGTAATCTGAAAGCACAATATCTATCTGCATTATATATTATAAAATATTGTATAACTCACGTATAGAGTGTGTTTGGARCTCCATCTTTTGCTTGACTGGTGGATTTCAGGGCTACAAGTTTATAGTCGCTTGGATGCTCTAGAGACTCTCTATAATCTTTTTACAATAATTGCAGCTGTGCTTAAAAATGCTGCTTATGTCTCAAGTGTTTAGACTGACTTAAAGGCTGCTCACCTAGACTTCCAAGGTTTAATTGTTCTTATCTCTGTCTTTTTTTCATCCTAGATTAGTCTATTGGCTGCCAAGAGCCACCAACACTTCAGGCCCTGATGGGGGACTCGGGTTCCAGAAGATCCACTCTTGTATCTCGGTTGCCAATATTCCGCAGAAGCATTAGCCGCAGGCACGACTCGCTGCCGTCCTCACCTTCCTCTGTTAGTACTGTTGGCATCCACACCTCCTCTCCCTCCAGCACTAACTCCAGCTCAGGGAGTACAGGCAAGCGCCGGAGTATATTCCGTACTCCGTCCATTAGCTTCCATAACAGAAAGGGGAGTGAGCAGAAGTCTGACTCGGATAGTAAAAATGTTAACATTTCCAATGGTGCCCAGTCGTGTCTCGGCAGTTTTCAAAAACTGGACCTAGAGGAGCATGTTAAAAGCCGAGGGAGGCATTCGGTTAGTTTTGGCAGCTCACGTAGCAAGAAGATAACGAGATCTTTGACAGATGATTTTGAAAAGGGAAAGGAGCCCTCAACTAATAAGAATGTCTTCATAAATTGTATAAGTTCTGGGAAAAATGAGGGCGATGACTCTGGCTTTGCGGAAGAGCAAAGTAGATACTCCGTCAAGCAATCTACACGAAAACTTCTCCCCAAATCGTTTTCCTCACACTACAAATTTTCCAAGCCAGTTCCACAGAGTCAGTCCGTCTCGTGCGTGCAGCAGCCTGGATGCTTGTTGGAGATAAAATCGTACGTGGACAGCGAACCTCTAATGGGGAAGCCCTCCCCTCCGTGCTCTGCTGAGACGACAGACTGTGCAGGCAGCTCACTACAGTCCCCACTGCTTTCGGCCGACCTCACGACAGCCCAGACACCCTCGGAGTTTGTAGCCCTGACGGAGGATTCTATTTCGGAAGTGGAAGCCCTGCCAGGCAGTGGAAACGGAGTGCTGCTCACGGAGGACTTTGGCCACAGTGTCTCTACCTCTCAGATCTTCTCTAATCCTGCTGTTGCGGCTCACGTGAGGAAGACTGATTATGTGGAAAACAGCTGCCAGTGTACTGGTGCATCTCCTGTGAGCTGTGGGAGCTTATGTAGCACTGAGTCTAATACCTTTTTCAAAACCTCTGCTGCTAATCACACCCAAGTATTGTTGCAGGCCAATGAACTACCTGCTGAAGATTCCCAGCACATAGGAGAAATTAACTCGGCAAATGCAGGTTTAGAGATGAGTGCATTATATCACAGAGATGAACCAGAAACGCACTCTCCAAAAGCACAGAGGTTAAGTGGGCACCAAGATGAAAGAACGCTGTCTAAGCACATAAGAGAAACAAATGCTGTAGCAGAGTCTGGGTCACATTCTGAGCCTCAGTCCTTTAAAGCACAACAAGTCTTAGAAAAAAACCATTCTAAAGGTATGTCTTTAGATGATTGGGATGGGGTAGAGGGGCCTTAGTTCTTACTATGTTTTCCCCAAGTCAGGTTTAATTCAAGACTATAAAAAGGAGTGAAACAAAAAGCCAATTTGTTTTTTGAGATAATTTTGGGTTTTACTAACCTGTTGATACTGTTGGTAGTAAGGGTTTTCTGTAATTGAAAATGAATTATTGGGTGTTTTCTTTTTTTACTTCTTGCTGAAGACTGACCCTGGGATTTTTTGACACATGCCTGTTATGGACTCGTGCCTAAGAGTTACATTATTTGAGACAGAAGCATCTCCAGGGAAGTAAGCCTCTTTTTATAGTCTGGTCATGTAAGATAACACAGGTTATCTAATATTAGTGTGAATTTCAAAAATTGCTTTGGCTTGCTGTTTTCCGACAGTGTTACAAAGGAATTTAAAATGAATGTTATTGTCACAGATGACTGTTTTTTTTCTGTTTCCATCCGAAATGAAGTTGTGCAGGTTTTCATTACGTAGTTTGTAAAATGGAAGGAGTTAACTATCACTGAATACTCATATTGAATCTTTGATTTATTGAACATCATTTGAAGTGTTTAAAAAAAGTTACAAAATGAGTTGGAAAAGCAGTGTCTAGAAATGTCAACCTATAGAGCTTAAGTTAAAAGAAATCACCTGGCCTTTGAGTCAAGGGCACTGTTGAGATGACTTGTAGCTTCGATAGTTTTTCTAAAAGCAACCTTAGAGTGATGCATCTTTTGTTTAATCCTGAGGGTACTTGTGGGTATAACAAAATTTGTGAAAGTTAGCAAAACTGCACCTACAGTGTTAGTATTATGAGTGTAAATTCATATGATTTAACATCCTTTCTTTTGCTGTGACATTTAGATTTCTAGCCTATATGTGCATGTATTTCTATATGGAATCCTACCTTTTGGCTTTTTGTCCCTGCACAGGTACCTCATACATCAATGGAAACCTCATATATAAATGACAATGTGAAGTTAAATTAATGTGGTTCTGAGCCACTGAGTAAAAGAGGGATGTGGAGCTGCTGGAGAGAGTCCAGCGCAGGGCCACAAAGATGATTAAGGGCCTGGAAAATCTGCCCTACGAGCAAAGGCTGAGAGAGCTGGGCCTGTTCAGCTTGGAGAAGAGAAGGCTGAGAGGGGACCTCATCAGTGTCTATATGTACCTCGAGGGAGGGAGTGAGGAGGATGGGGCCAGCCTCTTCTCAGTGGTGGCCAACAATAGGACTAGAGGAAAAGACCACAAATTGAGGCACCAAAAGTTCCTCAGGAAYTTGAGAAAGAATTCCTTAACAGTGAGGGTGACAGAGCACTGGAACAGGCTGCCCAGAGAGGTGGTGGAGTCTCCCTCTCTGGAGATCTTCCAAACCCGCTTGGAWGCCACCCTGTGCCACATGCTCTAGGAGACCCTGTGTGTGCAGGGGGGTTGGACTAGATGACCTCTAGAGATCCCTTCCAACCTTAAGTGTTCTTTGATTCTAATATACCAAATGAGCTTTTGTGAGAAGATTGTTCTTCATTTCAGAGACTTAGTCAATTGAGGGGAAAGAAAATTTTCTTTATTATCTGTCCCGAATGCTTTATTTGGTCTTTCTTGCAACGTTAGCTCATTTTATCAGTGGAATCATTCTGACTCTGACTTAGAATGGCAATGCAGAATGATATGGGAGCAGCTCTATGACTTAMAGAAAAGGAATAAACATTGCATTGCAAACTCATGCATGAGCAGAATGTATGTATTGTATCTGTACATCTGGAAGACAGCACAGGGGAGCTGAATAGAAAGACTCCTGTAAATAGGACTTGTATTCACAGAGCACTAGAGGTAATACTGCACTATATACAAGTCTGTTGCTACTTTTTATGGTCTTAGAGTCCTGTTCAAAATAAATTTCTCTTCAGTTTATTTCTGCTGTAGTGAAAAATATATTTAATATTAGTACTTGGTCTATTGAGGGGAACTATTAAAATATAATATCTAGTCCTGTATGAAATGAAGCCCATACAGAAAGATGTTAAAGGGTATTCAATAATAAAGGTTATAAGTAATGGTATCTGTTGTGAACAGACTATTCTGGAGGAATTTTGGCTACATTTGGTTTGACTAAACAGTGTTTAAGACCAAATGTGAAACCAAAAATATTTCTTTTTTTTTTTTTTTTGGTAATACATATTCTCACTTTCACAGCTGCTCTCATTGCAGTTTTCATTGTAGATAACACAATGAACCTGACATTAATGTATGAGCAGGTATGACAAGTCATGTATTTCTTAATATTCATTTAGAAGCTTCTGTGTGGTATAGATATGTCTGAAGAGCTTTTGAAAAATGTCTGTTCTCTCTCTCCAATTGTAAAAGAAGATAAAACACAAAACGTTTTTTTTCCTCTTTCCTAGTGTGTGGATTTATGGTATTTGGGAAGTGGGATTCAACCTACAGGCTGCAGGAGAGCCCTCATTTGAGGCTGATCTAGGTTTACCAAGGCCTCACAGAATCCAAGGTCAATGTGTTTCCTTGCCTTATGCAATGATAAGGTATGACTTGGCCCTCCGTGACCTAGACTTGCTTTTAGGCACAGTGAAAGACAGCATAAGCATCAGTTTCTCTGATGGATATTACTGGGTAGCAGTTTGGAAAGAAGAGAGAAAGAAAGGAAAGGAGTGAAGGTCTTGTTCAACCCTTTTAAAGAAGTGGGCTGAGAATGCCACCAAGTGGAAGCTGACCTGACGACCTAAGTTGCACTTTCATCTAATAAACTAGACCTACTTTTTCAAAATCACCTGAATAGTTAGAGTTGCAACCTTGTTAGCTGTTCCTGCTCGGTGTAAGGTTTTTGAGAAGAGTGGTGTTATGCTTAAGAAAGTATTTGTACAAAATGATTTTCTCTGGTAATAGCTGATTGCTTCTTTGTCCATAGTTGATCTTGCCAATAGCTTCAGCCCGTACCGAGACGGCCGATTTATTGAGAAACGACTCAGATCCTCTTCAGAAGGTACGTCTGGAAGCAGTCGGCTGATCATAAAGCCAAAGGATGGGAACACAGAAGAAGTTAACAGTTTGCGAAAGCAGAGGGCTAGCTCATCTTCCTCAAAAATGAACAGCATGGTGAGTTTATTCCTGTATGTAAATGTTTTTCTGTGATGGCTGTAGCTATAATAAGTGGTTACATTACAAATAATGTGTGGAAACACAAAAGATAGGCTCAGACTCACAAAATGTAGTCCATGCTCAGGTACAGAAGTAAAAGTTGTTTATTTTTTTCCAGGTTGTAACAATGTCAGAAGATTTGTTTGCTTTCTTGGAAAAAGTTCTTCAAATTGCAGTTTTGTTTGTCTGGGAATAAGAGGAAGAGGGGAGTCACACGTCATACTTCTGGCATGACTGCTTCTGTGCTTCAGTGTAGAGCACCTATTTCGCACTCATGTGCGGTGTTCTCAGTGTTACTGTGTTGTTTCGTGGAGTAACTGTGGATGTTAATGAGAGGACATTCAGCCCAAAGTTTGTGAACCAAGCTGCTTGGAACGATGCTAATTTCAAAAGCGCAAACTGTCTCCTTAAGTTTTGATCTCTAGAGAATAACATGAAATTGGTCTTTTGTCACAGCAATTCTCACCCATGTGTCCAAAAGTATCATGTAAAGATCCCTTGTGGCTGAGCTCACAAATGCCACTTAGGACGACAGGGGAACAATTACACCAGTAATGAGGGTGTTTTTATGACCTTTGACAAGTTTTATGTGGGTTTGCCTCTTTGCTGATGTCCTTGAGCAATGGTCACTGCAGGAATACTTGAGTTATTTGGCTCAGTTGCTCCTGAGTTGCTTACTAGGTGCCACCTATACAAAATGGATTACCTGCACTTGAGTGGCAGGATTATTTTTTTTTCTTAGCAGTATCAGATTCTTGTCCATCTCCTTTCCTTTTCTAGGTAATGTTGATTTCTCAGTTGATTTAGCACAGTATTGCAAGTTTGTAATTTTTTTTTTATTTCAGAATTTTTATAGCCAGAGATACTAAATAAAAATATTGGGTAACTAAATACAAGGAGAAAATTGTAGTGCAATTAAAGCATTTAGTTTTATAGCACATTTCTCTATTGTTGCATGTCCAAATATAAGTGAATATCCTAATTTCAATGAGTAATGCCTTGTTTTTCAAAAACCCAATATCTTGACATTTAAAGATGCTGTTTTCATGTAGGCATACAGAGCATTACACAGATGTATTTCCTGCCCCAAGAAGCTCATTAACCCTGACTCGAGTCTATAAAACTTATTTGGGTCATTAGGCCCAAGCTATTAGGCAGATTTTTAGTTCAGTTTAAATAGTTGACTAGAGTCATGCTTTAGCACTTTGTGCCATTTAGACCTATATTAATAATGCAGCTAGTAATCTGACAATGTTGCTGGCATCAATACTGTAAAAACATACGTGATTCTAAGGACTGGGTTGTGTTGGGGCCTATTTCTTTTTTTATATATATATTTTTAATTTTTTTTGTTATGAAATTGACTTTTTTTCTTTCTGTTAGCAACCTTATTCACAGTTTTGTTCATGATTGCTCCTGCATATTTATATTATAGTCACAGACCTTTTGCATCAACTATAGGTTTGCTGTGGATACTCATAAATGAAAATAAAATTATTCCAGGCAAGTTTTCCCAAATAC
Organism: Eudromia elegans; assembly: GCA_003342815.1. Taxonomy (NCBI): domain Eukaryota; kingdom Metazoa; phylum Chordata; class Aves; order Tinamiformes; family Tinamidae; genus Eudromia; species Eudromia elegans. Next base: position 2,451,801 of record PTEX01000036.1, on the reverse strand, counting down.
ATCAGGTGATCATCTTTATGTGTTACAGAAAAAGATGAAAATTAAGGTATTTAGAAAAGAGCAAGAAGAAAGGCAGGGGGAGAGGCAGAAAACAAGCATGAGCCGGGCTTCCTGGAAGAGAAGGAAATTACAAACTGAGAAAATTTAAATGTTATAACACTGCATATCTGAACAATAAAAAAACCCTTCAGAGTAATTGTCAGCAACAACTAATGTTCAGATTCTGTATCTGACACCACTATTAACACTGTTTAATCATAATGGAGAATAACTTTATGCTAGATAGGGAAGAATTGGAGCTGCTAAACTAAAAATATTATAAAAAGAATTCAACCTCTAATTGACTTTTATTCAACAATCCTGTATATGTTAGTAATTTAGGAACTTCCTTATATGCCTAGAAAACCCTTAGGCCATCTCTTCTGTGGATATTTGTATTCATTCTCCTCTAGTTTAGAATGAAAATAACTGAAGATGCTCAAATGGTTCCAAGTTCATTTGAGATGTCCTAGCTTTCCCTGGCGAGGGCAGCATTGCTTTCCAGTTTTATTCCGTGGCAGCAAATGATAGTAGCCACAGTTACCAGTTGTCTCGTGTCATTCGGAAGTCACGTTACACTGAAACAGCTTTGGAGCTTGTATGATACCTTTTCTGCACGAATGCAAGACGGCCTTCCAAGACCTCCTCCTTTTTATCTTTGTTTCTGGCCAGCAGTGTGAGATTCTTGATCTGAGTAGCTAGAGAGCATCCATAGGCAGAACGACTGAGGAAAACCTGGAATTTTACAGNGGGGGGGGGAAGGCAGAAATGAGCACCTGATAAAGCATTTTCTCTCCTTAACAGCTCTCTGAACAGAGTTTTCTTATGTGACTGGCTTTGCTGTTTTCAAAGATAAGAACTGTGCRGAAATTCTGCATTTTGAGGGCATGAATCTAAGCTGTAAAGAGGAGTTGGTGATCCTAAAACAGGTCTCCAAAAGGAGAATAAATTCACTTTTGAGAGACATCAAGGAATTTAGAAACCAGGTAAGATCAGTGCTTTTAAAACCAAGATGTAGAGAGGGAAAAAATGTTTAAAAATAAATCGGCGTGTGCAAATGGGGGCACTTCACAGCAATGGCAATACAGAAATGAACTGCATCAGATTAATGGCTCAGATTACTCGTTTTATGTGTTTTTAATGGGAATATATGTTTTGAATCAGTCCTTGTAATGACAGATTTATGCCACAAGATGTCATAATTTGAGTAAAAGTAGTTCTAGGCATCAGGAATACAAAGTAATGCAAAATATAACTGAAATTCAGGACATGTCTTTGGAACAGTTAAGTATTGGCTGGGCCTTGTAATGTAATAGAGSCTTTTTGAATAAACATGATAGAAAGTGATGCAAATTTAAAGGGATTTGTACAGCCTCAGAAAGTCTGATCATTAAAATGTTTGAACTATTACATTGACATTTTCAGCCTTGAATGCTTAGGCATCGAGACTAGTTAAGTATGCCTGATAAGAGTGGCAGAGGCTATTGCTGATCTTTCCATTCTCCACTCAGATTCTTCATCTTTCTCAATGTGTAAAATAARCAAAAAGAAAATAGGAATGGAAGAAATATGCAAGACAATATGGTCAAGAATAACCTGAAATAGACAACACAGCGAATGTGCAAAACCAATGAAAAGTTCATAGACTCTGTTTTTTTGATGCACAGGAGAGAATGTGAATAGCAAAAAAAACCCATGAAAGTAATATGGTCAGACCTCAAAACCACTGCATGTAAATTCTTGAAGAGCATCAAGAGGCCAGAACTCCAGGGGGGGAAAAAAAAAAAAAAAGTGTTCTGCTCAAACATCCAAGCAGAAGTTGAGGTGAGACTGAGGAATAAATCTGTCCATCAGTTTTCATAGTAGTGGTTAAAGTGAAAGGAAGATTAGCAGACATCATTATTAAAATGTAAATGTCACAAATAAATAAAAGCATTTGGTAGAGGTTGTGAAACACTAGCTTAAATCACAGGCACTAGAATCAGGTCTCAGAGGACACCATGAGTAAAAGTAGCTGTAACTCGCAGCAGGATGAGAAGAATACAAAGGAGATAAAGGTTCACAATGCTGAACTTCAGCACTGTGCTGTATACACACATGTGCATCTGTTCTTAATGTGGCTAGAACTACACCTAAATACATGTAGTGGATTGACACTATCCATAACCACTGAACTGTCAAAAAGTTACATTTCTGCCTGTGGCTGTCCAATAAAAAGACAGTATTTGATTGTCCTTGTGACTGCTCTCCTGTGTATACCTGCTGYCTCTGTGGGTGGATGTTACCACTGTCTTCTGTGTTGTACAGGCCCCTTAACATTGGGCATTCCATTTTTCTCTGGAGTTTCTTGTATTTCAGTCATKGTTCAGAGGATTTAAGTGTTGCTAGTTCTTATTTTCTTAGATTCAGATTTAGCCTATGGTTTTCATACTCACAGGAGAAACTTCATGGTTATCTTCAGTGCTGCATCTTCCTCTTTTTGCTTAAAGCAAAACTTGTTTGCTGATGTCATTCCAGATGGGATTGCACAAATTCTGTTTGTACATTGATACTTTGCTGTACTATTTCTYCATGTCTTTCCAATGGTTTCAATATATGACTTTATTATATTTGTTTCCATTTCAAGGTCTTAAATCACCCCAGGTCTTTTCTTCAACTTCAACAATGATGCAAGTCTGTCTAGCACTTGAATTTGTGATTTCTCGCACTACATATCATGCAGTGGAGTCATTGCTGTTGTCACAGAATGACATATTGTCTTTCTTGGTACCCCTCTTGGATTTTATTTATTTCATTTTGTTTTGTCAAACCTACAATAGTGCTGATTAGGTACCTTTTGAACTGAGTGTTTTTCATGAAGCATGCCAGAATTCAACTTTTTTGTTGCTTACTAATCAAATGCTGACATTTGGGCCAAGTCTGCTTTTCGTTATATTTGCACTATGCTTGTTATTTGGGGATACTTTGAATATCTAACATTTAAAGTGATGAAGAACTGAGCATAGGTAAAATAAAGTAGTCTCCTGAGACAAAATTGACATGATTTTGGTATTTCTTCCCATGTCTTTTACATTCTCTTCTCACATCCTGTCTTCTYTCGCTATGGACTTGACATTTTGCTTTATATTTACAGCAATCTGAAAGGAACATGCAAAGCAGAGTCCATTTGTAAGCTGGCTTTTTATGGAATCAGGTTAKCTGGGGAATACTATCAAAAATACATGATGTGTATGAGCTAAAGCAGGTGACAAATAGTCTTAAAAGTGGAATTGAGCATGACTGATTTTGTGTGACCTGTAATGTGAATGTGAATATGACCTGTAAAGGCTTGAAACATCCCTGTAGGATACACTCTCTCTCTCTCTCTCTCTCCGTCTATAAGCTGTAAATATAGTAATGACTAATGTCTAAACAGCTAATAAGCTTCTCTCAGCATTTGTTGGAAAGGCAGTGAATTAAAGATTATGGAGAGGATTTGAGTGATACCTTCAGTTCATATTAAAAAAAACCAAAAGGAACTTCTTGAGATATTCCAGGGGTGTTACARAAATATGAACCAGGTTAGTAGGATGTCCATGCTCCTTCAGTATCAACCTTCTTGAGAACCAGCAGAATTGTTCTGCTCCAAATAACTGCAACCTTTTGTTATACACCATACATATATTATTACCTCTAGTATCCATGGTGTTCACACTTTTTCTTTTCCTTGTTAAAATAGGCTTTACGTTTTTTTTCTGTCATTGAATTATGGAATTTGTACTTAATTCAAATTCATCTCTGATGTATTGGTCTTCTCAAGGGAGAATATTTAGCAGCATCAATTCTTACTGAACTGCTCACGCAAACCCTGTGAGSCTGTAGTTCACCCTTCATGTGAAGCAGACTTGACAGCCTTCATTTATAACTAGCTCTGTACTAACGTAACAAAATTTCTTAATTTGCAAAGAATAGGTTAGATGGTTTTGCTGCTTTGTAGTGAAAACTCTGAAAGTCACTTAAAGAAGAACTGTTAGGTTTATTGGATTAAAAAAAAAAAAGCTGACTAGGGGTGTCTAATCAGGAATWAACACCTAATTGTAGGTAGATAATACTTTAGGGCCTCATTTCCTTAATTTTGCACAGAGAAAGCCCCTTCAGGGTGCTATGAGCTTTAAAAAAAAAAAAAATGCTGGAAATGATGATCTGGGATTTAGGCATTTTATGATTTAAGCATCTATGATTTTTAGGTCATGGTAACTACAAACTGTTCAGCTAAATACTTTGTGGGAAATGGTCTGTTGTGTAGTATACTTTTTTAGTTTATTAAAAGCTAGTAAAAAAATAGTTTGGAGTTATTACTTGGAATTCCTTCTTGATATGTAGCTAACAGAAATTACATGCTTAAATAGTTATGCTTTAATATATACTGTACAGTTCCATAAGGACACTATCATTATAGTCCATAGAAGGTAAACAATAGTTTTAACGTGGATGTAATTTTTCAAATTGACGAGATTTATGTTAATATGGGTAGAAGATGAGTTATTAGCAATTGTAAATCTCAGAGTGAACATGAATATCTTGCTGCAGAATGAAAGCTACTAACAGACTCATCCCTCGAAGAGASCTCTGTGGAACGTTACTGATTAGGCAAACCACATCTAGCTTAGGTTGGAGGTAAGATGATTCAGCAGCTGGGACAGTACTGGGGAAATAACGCATCTATTTGATCTCATTTTATGCTTGCTTTGGTGTCTGCTGTGAGTACTACTTCTTCAAATTTTTGTATTAGTTTGACTGAAATACTTTCCTTCTTCTTTTTTTCCCCATGCCAAGAGTAAGTAAAATACCCAAACCAAAACGAGTTTGGGGATAGAAATAAGAAGAAGAATGGGGTGGGGAGAGGTAAGAGTGAAGGGGTAAAGGTTGCCATTTYGAACAAGAGGGTTTTCTGATTTGGAATCAAGTTCCATGCTATCTAATATCATTTAATGTATTGCAAAAGTTATCCAGTGAAGAATCATGTAGGAGCCACTTGATTGACAAAATCAGTTTTGTGTTTGCATAAAACTAAATCTCCTGGCATCTTTTTTTTGTCGTAGTAGAGAAAAACAAAACCTACCAACTTACCTTTGCTAGTCTAACCTGCAGGGATCACATTTTAAGTGTTTGGAATAAATTTTAAGCAATTTATTCCAAAGTAAGACTTGTTAAATTTATCCTGATTCAACTAAAACAATTGAATAGTGGGGTGGAGCACTTACCTAAATTTTTTTTTTTWAATAAATCTGAAGCCTTGGCAGATRATTTTGGAATCCCCCTGCCTACTGCTATGGAATAGKTAAAGGTTCAAGCAATGAGAGAAGGGATCTGAATACAGAAAAGAATGAAAAGGAGAAATCAAGATGAGGATTTACAGCTGCATGGGTTTTGGTACTTCAAGAATGTGAGGAGATATCTGAAGCATTGATATGACCTGGCTGTAATAAAACTGGGCTTTGCTACAAGTAGTGTGGAAAAGGAAATGATTGAGCATTGGTAAAGAAAGAAGTTTATGGGAAATTTGAAGGTAGTCGACCTCTTAGAGTAAGAGCACAGGAGGCAGATGAACAGAAGGAGAGGGGAGAAAGTTTTATTATTATTTTCTACTAGTCAGGAATTCTTTCCTGAATTCTTATTCCTACAGTGCTCCTACGATATCCCTACTGGGAATGAAAAAAGTCATCTGCTGATAGAAATGGTTACCGAGAAATATTCATAACCTTTTTATTACCTGCAGAGTTGAAATGCAGGAGGTAAAGTATCATTTCTGTGAATATTGCCTCCAAGGAGCATTGTTCAGAGGACAATAAGGCAGCCTGTAAAATATGCCTTGTTGGTATCAAACCATCAGAYGTTTCAGCTGAAAGAGGAAAGTCATGTAATTTTTCCCATGTAAGTGCAGTGGTGTGCACAGTAATAAGTCTTTTTGTATTTTTGTTAGTCATGTTTTAAGAGAGTGTTCCTCTAGATTCGAATAAGGAGTTGTCTTTTCTGTCTTTTTAAGGATGGATGTGATATGGAAAACAATTTGATCTTGTTATCAAAACTTTATCTTTGCATGTGAAATACTTTGCATTTTAAAAGTCTCTAAATGGGGGAGGAAAAAAAAGACTTTTCCGTCTTGATTCTTAGAGATTTGTGTCTCTAATTGCCATTCATGTTAGCTCTGCAGCTAAATTGTAGAGTATGCACAGCACTGAATTTTTTTCTTAATTTCTTAATACAATTTTTTTTTTTCATGATCGTCTTTTTCTCTGTGATGTGACAGTTATTCACTCATTTCGTGGTAGGCTGCACATCTTCTGCATTATTTTACTTYTCTACCTATGGGTGTCATCATGAAACTCAGGGCTGCAAATGTTTCCACAGCTGCTGTTTAGGCACYGTCTTTCTGTTGCACAATTGGCACACATGTAAATATGGAAAACAATCTTATAAATCGCTTATTATATTAAACCATGTTTGACGAATGGATTCATTAAAAGTTTGGCAGTCGTTAGAATATTGAATAAAAGTTGATGTGACACACTAAACCAGACTTAGAACCCATTTCAGAACAATCCTGAAGGGGCTTAAATGCATTTGGTTGACAAGTAGACTGTTGCTAGAGGCTCCAAGCTTTCTATGGGTAGAACTGCATACAGGACAGCATTTGCCTGCTGATAAAAGAATAAGCTTCTGAAAAGAGTTCTGTGAACATGATGTGTGAGCCTGATRTATTTCAAAAGAACTATGAATAGCTCCTTCCTGATCTGCTTGTATGTATTRGTATGTATTAAATTCATTTTGGTCAATTTGTTTCATGTTGTGGTATGAAAAATGAGAAAAAGTGTTTCCGGTGATTCAATGTGGAGAATTGCTTTTTAAGAGTCTGAATGGAGAAGGGAAGTGGTAGGGCTTTTTGCTTGGTTTTTCTTTTTGTTGGAGGTTTAATGTTGTGGCTTAGTAAAATAAGCCAATTATGAAAAAAAAGATGTCTGTGTTACTTTTCTATCTTGTAATTCAACGTAAGAGGTGAAAATAACTCATTGGGAAGTGATAGCCATCGGCCAAGCTTTTCTGTGCAAGTGAAATATTCAAAATTGCTTTAGAATGGCACCTGGCTGGATGTCGGTTCTTCATGTTTTGTGTTGGGTACTGATACGGTGAGGCACTGCATCTCAGCATGTTGGTGTCTTCGGAGGTTTTTATTTCACAGAGTTGTGGATATTCTAATAACCATCTTAAATGAAAGGAGCAGTCAGCCATTTGGCACAGCTTAGGGATCACAGCAATTCCTACGTGAAAAACTTGAGAAGAACTCTGGATGCCAAACTGTTTTGACCTCAATGCTTTTATTGGACTCAGCAGTCCACTGGAACGATCTACAAGTAGAAGAAAATAGGACTGAGGAAGGGATGCTGGGCTTACCAAAATACGGGAGAGAGGAACTATTATGCATGCTTTTGGTCTCGGATAGCATTCGCGTTTATATGCAGTCACACGTAGCAAAGGCAATTGTGGCAGTATTCAAAATTACAAAGTGGTAAGCTCTTCTCTTGAAGCATATTTATTGCTGCACAGTTGGAGGTCTGTAAAGCCTAGTAACTAGAGAAGTTAAAAGATATTCGCTGTTGCTTGGTGTTCATTTRAAAATATTACGTTCAGCAGGATGTCAGATAAAAGGTTTTAGGATCTTCTCTTTTTTCAATAATACACATTTCAGTTTTTGTTGAGTGGAGCTAACCCATCAAACTGCCCATCATAAATAGTTCATCAKCTCCCTCATTGCTTTGAGGTGGGGGGAGTAGCCAACAATCCTTCAGGTAAATCGGAAATAAAATCAAGAACTCTTTTGTGATTTTTTTTTTTAAATCATAGTTGAGTGTTTTAATAGTTGGTAAACAAATTATCTCTGCTTATTATTCTCTGAGTTATGATGGTGAATAGTATTAGAATACCAAAAATAGTACAAACACTAAATGGATTCTATCCAGAGCTTTAATCAAGCTGAGAATTGTTTGGCAAATAGTAAAGGAAATAAGGGTTTTTATTGACTTTGCATATTTCAAGGTACAAAGATGCGATTTCAGGAAATATTTTTTGTAGAGTTGTGTGCGACTTAGTTTCCTATCCCAGGTGAGCAGAAAAGATCAACAGACCCTGACAGGAGCTAGGGTTTGGTTCAGGTCTGAATTCTGCCTGGATGTGCTGTTGCTTTGTGCAGGGTTTGCAGACAGTGTCTTTACAAAGTTTACATGCTAATATGCATTGTTGTGTTTGTAAATTCAAATGATGTAATAATATCAGGCAAATAGGAATCGATGAAGTTTTCATTCATGAGTGGCTTTATGTTGATGATAAACTTGAATAGGACTAGACATGTACCTAAATATACTAATGAGTGTAAATTGAAAATCTGTGCATCTATGAATAGGGGAAAAAAAATAATGCCATATTGCCCAATATTCTTTTAGATTTAGCTAGTTTGAGGTGATGCTGTGCCCAAGCAGAAGGCAAGCGCGGTGCATGCTGACTGGCAGCCCTTCGGAAAAGAAGCTACTCGTGTGTGTCTAGCAAAGGAGTGGTATCAAACAACTTCCTGGTACATATGTAGCCCCAGTTGTCAAAAGAAAGACGACAAGATGAGAAGGACCATCGTTTGCTAGATATTTAAGACAACATGGTAAAACCTTACCAGTCACTTTTTTTTACCAAGGGCAGTATGAAGTTTTGGAGTAAAGATACCTCTAAGTGTAAAGAGATGAAACAGATCCCCTTTTCCTTGTGAGGGTGTTCTAAAGGTTTAAAAGATGAAGAAAATAATAGTTTGAAAAATTGTGCTTTGCTTCTAAATGAATGGTGTCTGCTTTTTACTTAGAGCCACTTTCTATCTCCCATAGTTAGAGTCTCTCATAATACCTGGCCTTTTTCTTTATTTTGAAGCTGCTTGTAGCTTATAAACAAGATGACTTTCTCAGTATTTTCTTGTTTTATTGAGCACATTGAAGATATARCATTTCTCTCTTCTAGGAATATTTTGAGATCTTTTATTGTTCTTTTTGTAGCTTTTCATTTTGCTGTAACTGAAAAAAGAAAAAAAATCTTTTGGATTCCAACAAAAGATAATAAAATAACCTGTGAACCATTTGTGAAAATAACTGATATAGAGAGATAAAAACTACTGCCTTGTTCCTGTTTTACTGTCCCTTATATAGAGGACAGCCACAATATGAGTAATTCTGCTGAGAGTGAAGTATTGCATCTCCTGGGAAGATGAATTCTCTCAGAAGTATATTCACATCACGTACATGTTACTCGAGAAAATTATATGGACAAGTCCCTTACATAGCCTTTTGCTCAGTGAAGGATGTAGCTCTTCTAAAATTTTTGCGGAGCTGGCATTTTTTTAACCATACTAGCTATTTTCCATAAAACCAATACAACTGTTTATGCAGTAGCAAGAAAATGGAGCACCGGCAGCAACACGCTTGGTGTATAAGTCCTTTGTACTGAAGGAGAAGTCCTGATATAACTCAGCTGGATGATTTATTAAATTATTTCCAGTGTGTTAAGGGAAATATGTGACTTGAGTTTTTCTTTGTGGTGGCCGTTCTGCTGTTCTTAAAGGATTTTATCTGTTTCAGAGGGCTACATGTATATCTTCTGGAAGGACTGCTGGTAATAATTTGGTGTCTGTCGGCTCTTAATTGAATATTCTGCATCTGTAATTCATCTGCTCTCTGCTTATGTGGGATTCCACAAACTTAACCAAGAGAAATTGTTGGTCAGGCCATGTGCTTTAATTTGTAGATATTGTAAAGCTGTAGCAAAATGCAACAATACAGATAGTATTTTATTAGAAGCACTAAATAGAAAAAACAACAAAAAAAAATGGCTTGAGGGCCTAAATTCTTCTTTACGGCATGTTCTTGAGGGCCTAAATCCYTCTTTAGGGCATGCTCTTTAGGTAAACTAAGAATAAACCTTGGCTTTCTTCTATCTTTAGTGAGCTGAGGTTCCAGCAGCTCTGGTAATGCAGTACTTCAGCAACTCTTAGTTTTCCATCTCTGCTTCTGTGTCAGCCATAGCACCAAGCAGCATGCTGACTCATCTGCTTTTTACACATGTGAAAGTCTGCAAAAGCTGAAGCATATCAGAAGAATTCAAAATATACCTGTTTAATAATTTTTTTGACAGCTACATTTTGCAGAGCAGATGCTCTTGATCTTCTCACCCCGCAGCTTTTCACTGTAAGATTCTATTTCTTCATATTTATTTTGTTGCTAAAACAGGATGGTGCCTTTCTTAATTTGACTGTTTTCATCATTTACACTTTTAGGTAAAAGCTGCCGAGCTTTATTAGCGGGCTAAGCTTGCGAGGGGAGTGTTGATGATGTTTCCACTCCTTTGTCAAGTTTTTTTATATACAGCTGTTAACTCAAACTGTCAGCCTAGAAAGTACTCTTATAACATTTGTGCATGAGGCACTCTAAGAGGTGACACAAGCTAATGGAGGGAGTTAATGCTAACAGAAAATCTCATTTGTACGTAGTGGAAGTGATGAGCTCAGGGACTTGTGTCTTGATGGTGTTATAATTAACAGTGCTTTGTGTGTGTATCTTGGTGCAGTAGCTGCAGCTGCCACCATCTCGCAGGCCCTGCCTGGCAGGTTGCCTGTGCTAAGGGAWGTGGACAGCAGAGAGCAGCTGAGCAGCTTGGCAATCCATGTGGGCTGATAGCAAGGTGCTCTGCTAATGGCAGACCACCCGTGATGAAGACTTGAAGCCCAGGCGTASAGCTCGGATGTGAGTGCGATGACTGCAGACCTCTATTTTAAAAGCATTCCTTTTTTCATTTAGTAACGGCAGAAAAATGAAGCAGTGATGGATATTCACAGGAATCGATATGAAAGAGAAACCATGAAGAGAGAAAGGTTTTAAGATGCTGTCTTGTAAAAGGATGACAGGATAAATCCATTTTGGCTCTTGGCAGTGAAGATTTCTGCCTGCACCAGATGCTGTTGAGAACCTGGGGGCTGTTTGGTTATTGGATGATGCCCTTACACCTCTTTCCTTCGTATGTTGAGTGTACCCTGTGTTTGTGTGGTTCTACTGAAAGCRTTTGGCCCCTTGAACCTCCTTTGTGTTTATATAACCCTATTCTTCTGGTAGGCTCATGCACACACTGGCTATGTGGTACTTGTTATGTGACTGAGACACATTGCTTTGATTGATCTGAGCCATTACATACTGTATGAGGTGTCATCCTACAATCTAAGAACAGTGGAAGTTTGCAAGCTGGGAGTGTTGGGACAAAGCTTTAATGTCACCAGGTTTGAAAGAATCAGCAGATTTCTTTTGGCTTGAGAAAATTAAGAAAAGGGAGTCAGGAGAAGTACAAAGTAGTGTTCCTTGGTATAAGTCTGAGATAGTACATGGATTCCTTTTTTTATTAATTTTCTCAAATGACTGATCAGGAAATACTCCTACTACTGGAAAAAAATGTATATGGGAAGTGTTTGCTGTGCCATTGGCTTCTCATTGTGGTTTGAAAAAGGATGTGATAGGAATGAGAAGAGGGCAGGGATGAATGCAGGAACTAGGATCTTATGGCAGATCAGATTTTATCTCAATTTAGCTGATAAGCTGAAAATACAAATGATACTAGAAAGAAGAATATGGAACTAGCAGGTAAAGAACTAACAGCTGAGAATGTAGAGAGCAGATATTACTCTTGCATTCATTGCTTCCCTCTGTTGATTGATATATTAGGATAATTTACTTTGGTGCTGCCTTTGGGATTTATTTCTAAATATATGAATGTTATCTTGCACTGTGTCATGTTATCAGTGTTCCTGCATACTGATTCCAGAGTGAAATCTGTTTTGGGCTTGGTACACTACGTCTCACCCATTACATCCTCAAGCAAGACAAATTATGGTAGATCAAGTCTTGATAAACAGGACTGTTGGCAATTAGCTCCTCCTTCGTTCCTTCCTTCCGACAACATAAGGAGAGTCCGTGGAGAAGGGGATTACTGTAGTTACTAAGAAGGTTTTCTTTTAATAAAAAAGCAAGCAAGAGAAGAGAAAATATATGTGCATTGAAATTCTTTCTGCAGCATATACTGGCAACATRTACTATATATGTTATATAGTATATAACATATACTTACTGGCAGCATATACTATAATTTATGTAGTGTTACATACAGTTTGAGTTCACTGCGAACATATTACAGATCTTGGGCTTCTTAACACCAACATGTATCTTACCAATCTGAAGCTTAGTTTACTTACTAAGGAGAAATATATAGTTATTAAATGAAACTGTTAATTTCCTGGTAATCCCTTTCTGTATTCTCTTCTTGGTGTTTTCCTCATTCACCCTCATGCCATTTAGAGCTCTCCAATGCAGACATTAGTTTTGCATTGTCTGTCTTAATAATATTTATTTTTCTTCTCTATTTTTTGTAACCAGGACAAAGCTTATGACATGCTTGAGATGACATAAAATAAATATGTCAAAAATTTGTAACTTAATCTAGTTCTGTGGGTAGAATAACTTTATTTACCATAACAGGAAGAGAAGATATTTTATAATAAGATGTGTTCTGTGTTCATCAACACAACAAAGAGTGATTTATGTTAAATTGTACATCAGTCTTTGTTGTGTTTCCCAGATACTATAGTGATTTTATTAATGGCATAATTCTATAGATTTCTGATATGTTTGAGACTGAAAATATATTTCAGAGCATTACTGCAACATGTCAGATTAGCTTTATATAATTCAGAATTCATTTTCCATTAATTATAAATGTCATAGCTAATTATAAGTATCAGTTGGTTTTATGAGTCTATTGACATTTTAGCCCAGTGGCATTTGTCAAGAGGAAATTCATTTTTCTCCTGTCAGCTATGCAAGCAATACCTCAAAATGTTATTTTTTAAATCTCAATAAAGCATTTATTGCAAATTGTACTATCCTGATGGACAAAGGAGATGGTTACGGCATTTGCTTAAGAAAAAATCTAAGGTTTTCTTTCATCTTTGAAGAAAAATGTATTTTTAATCTCTTTCCTGTTGCATCTCAAAAAAACCCCTAACGCTCTAAGCAACCAGCTCTGTATCTTAATTTACATATTTTCACCATAGTGGAAGCCTCCACTGATTTGATGCTTTTTACTGCCCTCATATTAGCAAGAGGAAAAAAAGTGAGGTCTGTGATTGATTGACTGACCAAGAGCATCCAATTTMAAGTATCAAAAGTTCCACAGGAACTTAAGGAAAAATTTCTTAACAGTGAGGATGACAGAACAAGTTGCACTGGAACTGTTATGGCAAGCACAGGGTATATGAAACCAAGAATTATATATGTACAGCAAATTTGGCACTGCAGATGTATAAAGGACATTTAGCAAAGTACCAGGAGGATTAACTATTAATCTATTTCTTTGACAATTAGAGGCCTCCATGTTAGTGTCAGAGGTGTCAGTTTGACAGTGACCCTATTTTTTGTTTTATAAAGAGTTTTTATTTCTTTTTCTGTATCATTTCTAGTATTAAAATCTACTGTGGTTGTGAAAACAGTACAAACATTGAATGCCCTTATGTGATAGGCACRATGGGCTATATGGCAGTTTGGGAGAAAAAAAGTTTTTTATATATACATATATATGTGTGTGTATATATATATGGTTTTTATAAGGAAAATAAGGCCTCACCTGCCCAGTGCTTCTGGAGAGACTGTTTGAAGAAGGCATCTAAAGAGTATTGCGTTTTTACATGTCGGACACGGTAAGCTCGTGCAGCTGACTGGGTCCTCAGAAGCCCAACAGGCATTGAAAAAATGAAAGCTGATTTTCACATGACAGGGAAATAAAAAAATCCAGTTTTATTAGTGTAATTAAAAAAAAAGTGGTATTTTTCATAACTTATGTGACAAATTCTGGTGTTAGACTTAGTACTGTCTGCTCTATGCAGATGAGTGATTTTTCTCTAAATTACTGGATCAGCATTTCTTTTTCCAAGTTTTTCCACTTATATCCTAGTATAGAGTGTAAGGTCACAGTGCAGTAGTTTTCTTGCATTTTCTTAAGGAAAGAAAAAAGAGAGAGAGTAGTGGGTGGGGTGGGAAAAGGGCACTTGAATTTTCATATGGAGAATAATCTGATGTTAAGTCTGTATTGGGTGGGAAATGCAAAACTCCGTTTTATTTGGGATATTTGCTGTTGTGTATTAGTATATTGCTTTTGTCYACTTGGTTGTCTGAATGGAGAAACAGTGCTTGTTTTTATAAGGGTTGCAACAAGCAATAATTTAACATTTTACTTAATGCCTTAATACAGCCCTTGATGAAGTTAAATAAACTCAGTGACATTAGGGGAGCCATCATCTCCAGCTTAGCTCTGCTCTCATCTCRGCTGTTAGCAGAGACTGCAAAGCTGCTGGTAAGAAACAACCCAAGTTTGGAATCACAGTATTGCGAATATATTATCCTGTGAGGCAACTAGTTTTTCACTCTCTACCAAGGAATAAAAGATACTTCTGTAGATTAAGAGATGCCCATTCTGAATTCCACACAACCTGTCACAGGTTAATAAAGAGCTTCAAAAATATTGGTGCTTCAGGCATGAATCATGAAACAGTGTTTTATAGAACGCACATTTTTCAGTTGTGTTAAACTTGATCTAGCAGGAAAAACATGTCGCCCCTGGGGACTGCGATCCCTTTGTGTCTRGATGTGCTGAGGATGTCTTTGGGACTGAAGTCTGTCTCAACATGAAAAGCCAGCCCTAAGCCTGTGCTTACAGTGTTGGTAGGAGAAGAGAGGAGATGAAATTCTAGACTGCTATCTTCTCCCATAGCATGTCCACCTTTTCATTTTTAGTTTTTTTTTTTTTTTTTAAGTTTTGTTTTTAGCTATTAATTCACTTTTATTCATGACAGTATTTTCCATGGTTATTTTTTTGCTGTTCAGGGTATTGTTATACATGAATAAAGGTGAGCTTGAAAAGAACTGTCTATGAATGTGAAAGGGAGGGAAAGAAGAGAAAGGGGGAAAGAAGAAAAAAAATCCAAATGGAAATATTTAAAACCTTATTTTTGTGTCAGCACTGCTATAGTCATAATAGAAATTAATAGGTGACAGTTCAGTAACACCCAGTGGAAACCCAAGAATTGCACAGTTAACTTCCGTGTCTTCTCTTTGACATATCTTGAACATGTCTGAACATTACTACAGTGTTTTAGATGGCAAAACACTTAGTATATTATGTTTGACATAAGATGAAGGCCTTCTTTATTATCCTTCCTGGCTTTCAACTTATTTTTTTCCACTTCTACTCTATCTACTAGCATATTCTACTTTCCAGTGTCATTATGATTCTTGGAGATTTTCCTTTTATTGATTTTGATCTCTGTTCTGTGGAGAACACAGGAATAGTTTTAATATGTTGTTATGCTGATGGATAGGTATTACGCACGGTTTCACTGAGTGAAGATAGTTTTACGCTTCTTTAAGGCAGTGTAACCCTGGGGTTGTATTGGTGCTGCAGTGTTGGAAAGCACTGGTGATATTGGAGCACATGCTGTGCCTGTTTACTTGGCATTTTACTGGGCTCATACCTTTATGCTTAATGCTCAGGATGATTCAGCAGAGATTTTATTATCTGCAATTTGACAAGCTGAATTGGAGACATTGTTTGGAATTCATCTTAGTTCTCATACGCATATTCTGATGTACAGAAAATACCTTATGGTGGTAGATAAAGCGTGGTCCTCAAAATTACCAAAACAAATAGGCAATATTGGAAACCTGTTAGTGTTTGGAAGAGATGCCTCTTAGTTTTGGGCGTGTCAAAACAGAGTTCAGTTTGCAACACAGAGCACAATGTTCAATTTCAGCCCCTATGGATTAAAAAATGTGGAGCACAGGAGAAACTGTAAGGAGAGTGACAGGAATGATCAAAGAAAAGGCTGGGGAATATTTGAGTGGTTTGGTGTGGAAATGATAATTACTTTGAAATGCATTGAAATCTGCCGGAAAGTTGGAGAGAATCGGGTCTCTTGTCTTGAGACCCATGCTGTCTAGAACCTGGTGTGTGCATGCATATAAAATTTAGTTTGCTGGGGCTCAGGTGTCTAGAAGTAACAGTTCTCATACTATGTAGCTCTGTATAGTTCCCACTTGTTTAGCAACGTTGTGCTAGAAAAGTCCTAGGGGTTTTCAAACTTGAGCAAGCAATATATTTATAAACTTGCTTTAGTGACTTGTGTCCGGGTATACTGGCATACCAACAAACTCATGGAGGAAATGGCAACTGGCCATTGTGCCCTTCAGACCAACATAATCCCACTCTCCTTTTTCTCAGGAGCAGGAGATTGCATTTTGAGGGTTTGGATGTTTCAAATCACTCTGGCAGAATCTGGCAACTTATTGTGTCTTGGATACTTGCTGTTGGCTACAAGCATCTGCAGATCTTTGAGCCAACTGATGCGAGCAAGAACTATGTAAGAGGACTTAGATAGAATTGAAGCCATCTGTGTATGCACCTGAGTATGACAAAAATGCACTTTTACTTGAACTAAGAAAGTTGCAACTAAGAAAGTTGCAACTGGCCAAATGTTCACAAATATATTTCACTTTTCCTTCCCCCACAAAGAACAAAATTTTTCAACAAACAAAGTACTGTTTTAAATCGAGGCAAGAGTTGCGGGGGGAAACRTAAACATGCTGCACGTCAGGTCACTCTTTAATTTTATAGAGATGTCAAATGTCCTGCAGGAATGGTTTTCTCAAGCAGTTTGCAGATAAGTTTAGTTAAAAGCGTCTATTAGTATTCACTGAATGTGTTAGCTTTAGCTTTGCAGAAAGACGTCCAGTATTTTAAGATGGGAGATATCTCACTTAAGGGTTTTTTTTCCTTTTTTTCCCTCCTCCTCACATTTACCACTTCATTTTCTATTCCCTTTATCTTTCTACCCTTGATTAAGTACTATGTTGTGGTACTCAGGAGAATAATTGGGATGAGCAGAAGCATTGCTAATAGGAAAAAATTGCTGCCTGCAGCAGATACTTTCTTTTATTAGTCAGTTGGCCACCTTTTGAGAATGCCATTACTGCCAAACAGAACTTCAATTTAATGATGTACTGATGTAGTACCAGGTGTGGGTCATCTGTTCCTTCAGCCCCAGAACATCTGCTCAGTGGTGCCAAAGTACCTGTCTGTCATTTGTTTTCATGATGACCATGAGTGRAAGTGTGACTTTTTCACTCCTGCCTTGTCTTCATTGGGGAATTCGTCGTCTTCTGGTGTTCATGTTCATCTTAAACCTAACAGTAGAGAAATGGTAATGATCCAGCACTTGTTTACTTTGTTCAAAGTCAACTTAAGATGCTTGCCTTTATAGAGCTGTAGTCTTTGTAGCTGATTTAAAACTATCAGCTAGAAATTACTAGGAATTATCTGTTACTAGAATAATGTTATTGAAAAACTGATATCAATGTTATTAGTATTGTGTATCACGTGAAACGGGAGAGAGAGTTTTCTTCAGGACTACCTTGAAATCAGAAGTGGGCCACCATACCATAAGGTGACTGTGGAGAAATAAGCAGTAAGACAGTAGTTGTGTGGTTTTTTTCTTCTCTCTTCTTCTTTTCTTTCTTTTTTTTTTTTTTTTTTTAAGTAGTTCTGTGTTTTGAGGTTTAAAATGAAAAACAAACAAACAAAAAACCCCAAGCCCCTCTCTTCCCCCAACATAACCCTTTTGGATATTTCTTGATTTACTCACTTGATATAAGATTTTTTTATTTTTTCCTGGTGTGATAGTAAGACTTTCAGGCTCTCTTTAGTCACCCAGGCCTGCTAGATACCATTCCACCGTGATTAAGAAAAGATACAGAGTGGTGGTTAAGGTATTAAAGTCTGCATGAACKGTATCCCTCAGTGGCTGACTAAAAGGTAGTGCAATATCATTCAGTTTTATTTAGTTTATAACAAAACTCTATGTGTGTTTGGCTGAAATCTAATTATAGCAGAGGATACATTCGAAGCTCTTCCATGTAGAGTTAATTTAAAAATATACCAGAGAGTTATCAGCTCTGCCACTGATAAGCGGTAATGATTTTAATTTTTTAATTGTATATAGCATTAATATTTAAATTCCTATGCCTTTCGATTATAGAATAAATTTATAAAATAGAACTCTGATGCTAAAATTGGAAGTAATTTGGTTAAAATATYAGTCCACCATTTATCTCCTCAGAGTCCAAGTTGAATTTCTGTTGCTTGTTTTGCTTTTAAATAAATTTTAGATTACCTTATTTTCTTAACACTAATAGACCATCAACTGCAGTTTAAAATCATTTTTTTGGGAAATGTCTTTATTGAGATCATCAGACTTTGTGCAAAACCAGGACATTTCACCAGAAATTTGTCTTCTAGCCACTTGGTGGCAGTAGGATTCTTTGTAACGATAAATGCAGATATGAAATGACTCTGTGCTTCCCAGAATAGATGCCTGCTTGATATCTCACACAGCAGATAGGCCCTTTGATTAAAATATAAATTATGTTTTCCTTATTTTGTACAAATAAGTATGTAGTAATGTTTCTGGAAGCATTTTGTTGAAATGTACCACACTGGAGCATAGGAAAATGTAATGTGACTTGGAGAGAAAAGCAAACAGAAAATTAAATTAGAATTCCTCAGCAGTGGATGCCTATGAGGAGGAAGGCTCTTTGAGCTGCTATTAGTGATGATACTGCTGTAGCAGCCAGGGAGCGGTAAACACATGATATTATGAGGTGGTAAACACATGATATTATGAGTCCTCAGGACTGGAATTAGATGAGATCCCTCAACAGTAAAGCAACCTGGCAGGTAAATTAACATTTTAAGTCAAATCACATGTTAAATCTCCATAGAAGCTTTAACATCAAGTTTAAATTTCAGAGTCACATTTTATGGTGCAAGTAAGAGAGACCTAAAAGCAGTGAGCAACCACTAGCCTTGGGAGTTTCCTTGCAGTGGGGGGAAATGTTTGGGGGCTGCAACCAGCAGGCCAGCTCAGAACATTGTGACTGACTTTGTAAACAGCAAGGGGAAGGATAGGAAGTGTGCTGCTTTTTAAATACTGAGGATAGTCTACCCAGCAGAGGAGCTGCATCAGTTCAGCTCTGTTACCTGATAAGCTCCAAAGAAGCATGAGGACTGGATGAAGATAAGACATCATCATCTCTTCTGTTTTTGTTTTCTTGTTTTTGTTTTGTTTTCTTTTTAAAACCCATTTAGAAAGTCGAAAATGTACTTATTTTCATGTTGATTCAAACTGCAAAATTATTTCTCCAACCTATTTTAAAGGATGTTAAAATCTGTTAAAATCTGATGCTGAAGTCCGAACTACAGTGTACAAGGTCAGTGTACGAGTTCTCTAAGTGTATTAGTCGTGCTTTCTGACTTGTTGCTCAGTAGCAATAAGAGTAGCTTCACAGAAGAACTGACTCGTGAAGTAAAGAATGTTGTAATCCTGGCCCCATATTTTTCAAAGACTGCCTCCTGCACTCTTAAATCTCCATCAGTTGGTCGATATGATTGTTGTGTTGATGGAGCACAGCCGTTTTAAGGCATGGAAGTCATAAAGAGGTTGTCATGGCTCAGGTAGGACCATTCCCTTTGCCTTTATTGCTTGGTCACTGACCTGTAAAGGGCCTCTGGTCAGTGGTGCTGGTACACAAAATTAACATGTTGGTGATGACAGGTGCTACTGGCATAGATGAGGTGCTGTGTTGTATGTCAGCTTAAATATCTTGAAAGGGCTGGTCTCTGTGGTTATTTTCAATAGTTACACTTTTATAACAAGATAGTCATTGTGTTTATAGCTAGTCTTTAACACAGTACACCTTGAGCTACAAAAATTTGTTTGTAGTTTCTCCATCATTTTAGAATCCTAATCCATTTGGGTGAAGAGGTTTTGGGATAGAGTGTTAGTTGGAGGAAAAAAGCCTCCCTTGTTAACAGCAGGGAGCATGCGTTTATGCCAGAACACTCTACTTGCTCTGGGAGCCATATGGAAAGACCGAGGAGTTTAGCTGCTGTTATGTCAACCTTTGGAGATTCAGAGAAATCCATCTCTGTGTCGTCTTATTTAATTTGTTTGCCTGGAAGCTTCCTCAGTTAAAGATAGGAGAAAAACAAAGAGTGGCCTGATATGGCTTTATGAGTCGAGCAAAAACCAAGACTCTACATTCTGGTCCAAACTGTGCCACCATCTCATTCTCTGGAGTAATTCTGGAGTAATTCTAAAAACAATAGGATGATAAGTTGGTCTGTATGAATTAGCATATGCCAAGCAATTACAAAAAACTGTTTCATTGGATAACAAACAAATGTAATCTAACAAGCACTGGAAATTAAACCTGATCCCAGGTGGGTTTAGGTTTTTGGGGCTGACATTGCAGATTGTATCGTAGAGGGTTTGACTGACACTTTTCCTGAAGGTGAGATAAAAAGCTCGTGTTGTTGAGTTGAGAAGGTCCTATTTGTACCTGATATTTTAAGGCATGAGTTTGCTCAGAGCAGGTACAGAGCTGAAATGCTGATATTTTGCTCAGGTAAGTTTTACTTAGCATCTCACATGTAACAAAGACCACCACTTGTCTGTCTATTTTAGTTAATGTTGGTAAAGAGAGTCAAAATTTGTTAAAAGAAAAAAAAAGTGTGCAGACATTATGGTGATGTAGAATTAGTTCCTTAGGAAAATAAGCAAATAGCTTTATCTAAAGATAAATGTGCTTTCACTTCACAGCTGGGAATCATACTACTGAAAGCTGGATTTGACATACTTGGGCTTAATCAAAGAAAATTGGCTTTGTTATTCCAATAAATAATAATCCAGTTTATATATATAGAATTAAGGCTACAGAAGGCTATTTTTATGTTTCTTCAGATTTCTTTTAATTCAGGATATTCAGTAGGATCTAGTCATTGTTTAGGTTGTGTTGCGTGTGTCTAAAATTCTTTTTCCTCTGTACTACTAATTCTATCCAGAAAGCAACAGCAGCTACAAAGGATGCTTAAAAGCAAAAGACATGTTTAAACAACAAAAAAACAGAGTATTGACCAAGAAAGTGCATGTTAAGCTATTTTGGATTTGGAACAAGGTCTCCTTATCTTTATGTGAGGCTTTATTGGAACCTGTTGATTAAAATGAGCCTTTAATCAGGACTGCACATCAGGCACCACAGAGAATAAAGTGCACAAGTGATTTATAGCAGTATTGCCAGCACTAATGTTCTCAGAACGATGGTACAAGTACTTCCTCATTCTAATAAATATTTTAAAATAATAGCAATCTGCTGCTCCTTAGGCAATAAATATTTACTGTGAGGTACATTGATTTATTCTATAAGGTCCTGCCTATGTAGACATTGAAGACTTGTCTCGTTTAAAAATCCAAGGTTTTCATAGCGTAAATGTGACCATCAAGTTTATATGTTGTTGTATGTTTGTCAGATGATTTGATTGTGGTGACTCTACTAAGGCGATTAATCTACATTAGAGCATATAAAGCCGGGAAACTTCAAATACTGAGCATGTCTGGGGTTTTGMGGTGTGTGCTCCCCATTTAGAGGGGGAGTGAAGGAACAGCGTTGTGGTACCGAATTGATGAATGTTGCTGTCATTATAAAAAGAAAATGGAGGTTTGTGTTTCACAAATTTTGGAAAAAATAAAATGAAATGAGTGTTATAAAGTGAGGTGTCCTATGATAAATTAATTGTTGCTTCTTTTTGGACTTAAGACTGGCTCTTGGACAAAGGTCTATTTTAGACCTCTTAGAGTATTTCTCTGAGCACATGGCTGTTAACAAATAATGAGAGCATTGATTCACTGAAAGGGAAAAACTGGAGCRCATTAGACTATTAAATTAAAAATTTATTTCAATTAGTACTGGGGGAACTGCTTTCTACCCCACTGAATTAGACACTTGGGAATTAATAGCAAGTTAAAAAGTCATTATAATGACAGTCCTTTCTGGACTGCAGCTTTGAGAAAGTTTCTAACAGTGTCACTGTGACCTCAAAGAGTTTCAGCTGCTTTGTACTGAGGACTGGTAAATGTGGATTGGTGTAAAAGGGCTTTGGAATATCTCCTAGCGAAGGCAGGTCTTCCCTAAATATCTCAGGTCTGACACCAGACTTGTCAGGTTAGTATAATAAGCTGTCCATCCCCATTTGTTCAAATAGTAGACTTGACGTGTACTCAAGAGGAAGAGTTCTCTGATTTGATGTGTGATATTTATGGCAATCCAAAGAGCCTTTTGCAAGGCTTTTGTTTATTGATTCAGTGTATACTTTGATTCCTTGCCTACTTAAGTACAAAAAAGGGGGAAAAAACCCAGCTATTTCTTTGTCAGTTTCTATTATTCATGTATTAATCTCTTTAATCTTGCAGGGAAAATGTACTCATGTTTTCCCTTCATTCTGATATCTTGGAGTCTAGAAATTTGTTGGATGAAAATGCACATATAAATGCTTAAAGACGTATTTATTTTAAGAATCAAAGCACTCAAAGTAAAGATGAGTAGTAGCAAAGCATGTAAAAACATGTATATGTTGCAGAAGGGCTAATGAGGGATTGTTGTTCCGAAGTCTTCATGAGATACAGATTCCTTTCCTGGGTGGAATATTGCTGCGTGATGTTGTGTGTTGCTGACATGGATGTTAGTTGAGGCTTGCCGAAGCAGGATGCCTTCCTTTTTGGGGGCCCTACATCACTGCCTATTTGACTATTATAATCAAAAGTAATCCATCTTCTGGACCAGTAATTGCCATTACTCTTTTTTGTTTTTTAAAAGAATAAAATGAAAAAACTAAGCAACATATTTGGTAGGGAAAACTGACATTTGAGCAAAAGCTTTTCTCAAAGAATGATTTAAAACCCTGTTTACCAGAGCAGCCGTAGGCCAAAGTTGCCATGGAAACAGCAAGAATTCAAATAATATTAGCAATACCATATCTATTATGATATTGCATTAACAGTGCTATACTAAAGGGTCAGTTGTGGTTTCATTTGCTGGGCTCAGTTTTGAGTGATTTATCACCAATATTGTGGGCTACAAATTAGAATTAGAAATAGAAGTTTCAACCTTGTGATAATATCAGGAGGGAAAAAATATTAAATTTTTCTGTTATTATACCAAAATATTGTATTGATTTAAACACTTATAGCTATGAGACTTCTGACATTTTTGAATGCAACAAGTTGATAGTGTTTTTCTTAAAAATAAAATAACATTGTCATTGCAGGCTGTAAAATAGATTATCTTCACTTAAGTCCAGAAGCGCTGACTGCAGCAGTGCAGGTGATGCATCTAAAACAGAGGCATTTGGAGAGAAATATGTGCAAGAAAAATTGATTTATTCTTGAACTTTGTATCATATACATACCTTTTCTGCACTGCTTGGAGATGTGCTAAACAATGATAGTTCTCTTGTTTTGGAGAAATGAGCCTCAAGTTATTGGTCAATATAAATTCTCTCAAGTGGATGTGACTACTTACGGATGGTAGCATAAAGTAGTATTGGTTTCGTGTTTTGATGTGTTTTTAGTGCCTTTATTTATTTATTTATTGAATCTTTAAAGGGATTGCTGTATTTTGCCCTTAGGGGTGATAATGCATTATCAAGATGATAAATGATGAAATTCTTCCTCTTGTCTCTCCCTAACAGGGAATACATTCTTTTTGGTAGCCTGCTGCTCACTAGTTATCTCATTATCTCTTTTTCTTCCGTGTGTTTACTACTAGCCAAGAATAAGACAAGGTGAAATCCAAACTTGACTTTAGTTTTTTTTTTTTTAAAACACAAAAAAAAAAAAACCCACAAAAAGCAAAAAAACACCAACCTTGAAAAGCTGTTTGGACTTGGGTCCCAGGCTTGGGTGCTGCCAGGACACAGTCAGGATGGTCTACTGACCACTTGCAGTTGACAAGAAATTTAACCATAAGCAGTGTGTTTGTTGTGAGTGTTTTGTAAAACTTCACCTGACTGATCCATCACTTGAATAGTCTGGTGCACTCATGCTCTTAATGTGCATACCCATAAGCTACACAGAATGAATTTTGTTCTGTATAAATGCAGGCTAGGGATACCCAAGAAGCTATTTCTGTTTGGCAGCAGAATTTGGCATGTGAGAGGTAGAAAAGTTTCCCAAAGCTATAGGAGGGTAATGACTATAGTAGAAGGCTTGCACAATGCTTTACATATTAAAAAAGCTGCAAAAACACTAATCCACCAAGCAAATTCTGTGCTGCAGATGTGCCTGTCTGCTAGGAGGAAAACATATGCATGTACGGGTGAGGAGAAAAACCTGTCGAAGGCAGATTTTTTGGGTCATTCTGAGCTTTACAGACAGGGTTTTCTTTGACTTTTCTTACTGTTTTTAGCAGAAGTGAGGTTTTTTAGGATTTTGTTAGCAAAAATTACAGTTTGACATATGAACCTTTTTTCCTTTGGAAAACACAGAAAATCCAGTTGTCATGGTTTTATTATAACTAAACCGAATCTGAGCGCTCTATAATTATTTTAAAAATTGGCAAATGGTACCTCTTCTTCTCTTTTTTCTTCTTTTATTGACAGACTCAAATCTCAAGGTTACTGCTAAAAGAAGCATATTCAATATGATTTTTACTTGGATAGTGTATTGCATGACAGTTAATTCATCCTTAAGCGATTGCTGTCTTCATCTGCTTTGGCAAGACCTCATTTTTATGTAGGGCTTCACTTGAACCTGGATCTTTTTGAAGACCATAACAGAAACATGGTGCTGTATATAAAAATAATTACTGAGGTGTGTTTTTTACCTGCAAACTTTAGAAACTAGGTGTCATTTCTCTCTTGAGCCTGATGGTGATTAGCAGTGTTGTTTCTAGTATGTGGCCCAACAGGAGTCCTGTCTGCTGGAGTTTGGGGGTTGTGCTGTGTTACAGTTCTGTGGTTTCAGTGAGCAGACCACGTTGTGACAGGACGAACCTTATCTGGGTGAATGCAGAGGAAGATGCGTTAGGAGAGTCCATTAGTTAGGAGTGCTCAGGCAAAAGATGCATCATGGCAGAYGTTGATTTAATGCATAGAAGGGATGGAAAAGGCAGTGGTAAGAGGAGGATGGCAAATAATGTTTCCTTTCCACAGCTGAAAGCATGTATGGGGAAAAATATTTTGAAGACTRTTATGATGGATCTGAGATATGTAGTTAGACAGTTCCCTCCTTTGCTAGTTTTCTGTGCCTTTTTTCCTTAAGAGCATATTAATTTATAATACAAATGGATTTCCCCATTAGCTACAGAAAATGKTCTTAGGAAATGTTACAGGATTTATTTTTTTCCTTTCTAAAGTGTATTCAAGTAGGAAGTAATATGCTTATTAGGTGGTACTATTTAGAGAAAAAATGAAAAGGCTTTCAAGCTGCTTTTGGTATATGAAAGGCGTTATATTTGATAAAGCAATTTTTCATATGTTGGCAGGAATTCTGTTTTTTTTTCTCCTTTCTGTTTGCTTGGCCTCATGTACTCCCCCCGCCTTTCTCCTTTGAAGTATGTGGGAGAGTACAGAAGGGGGAAATAGTTCATTAGGTCCATGAATTATTCAGCTACAATTCTAAGTTAACATTACTTTAAATAGCTCAAGGTTTTTCCTCTTCCTTGAGTATGTCTGCAATTTTTCTTTCTTATGCTGATAGTATGCCATGTTCCTTTGCTGAGTACAGTTTTACTCTCTTTTGGCAATCTCTTTAAATCCTTTCAGCCTTGAATTAAATATTTATTTCTTGTGCTTTTGGAATTGGATATAATAAACCTGGTGTATACAGGTGAATCGTCATACATATGTTTTTGTAAAGAATCAAATGGTTACTTCTCAAGTGTATTATCWTCTTGCTCTTGTAAAGCCTCGGTCTCACATAGCCCCTCGTTCCTACATTGTGTGTATAGGAAATCCCTAATATTAATTACTAACGTGGGAAATGTTCTTTACCGTTGGAGATGCATGGAAATTCACTTGGATCTTTGGACTGTGTCTCCGTTGGAGCTTTTCCTTGGCTTTGCTGTTTAAGACATGCTTCAGACCTAGATAGCCTTGGTAACTCTTGAACTTGGTAAAATAGCACTGTTCTTTAAGCAGGTAGAAAAACAAGATTTTAGGGAGGATTTTGAAAATATTATTAATTCAGATGACAAGTCAGCAACTTGTATATCAGTTGAAATTCCTTCTGAGAATTGCTGTGGTACATAATTTCTGTAAAGGCTGCACCGGAACACTATATTAATCCAAGAATATTTCAGGACTTTAATATATTCAGTAACGGCTTCCATATCATGAATTCCTTCCACAACAGCAAACCAAATGAACTACTCTGTCATGCACACGCCAGTCACCGCRTTGAAAGGTCAGTGAAATCCACAGGACACAGCTTAGCTTGGCTGGGTCTAGATCTTCTTAACTAAGAAATAAAACCTAAGAACAATTTTATTTTTAGAAGGAAGAGATGCAGAGATCTGCATGGATATACTTWCATAAAAGGTTAAAATACAGCATGGATAAAGACCTGCCAGCTATACAGCACCTGCCAGCCAGTGGTGCATGTGAATCTGGATGGGCAGTTGACTCAGGGTTACTGAAGAGAGTTTCCTTTACCACCTTCATTTCCTTCTGCTCTTTTTTGTTCTAGCTTATAATGAGTGGTTCAAAGGAACTCCTTATGCATAATATATGAACTCTCAATCCTTTTACCAAAGAGTCAAGTATTTCATTATTTTTAGCCCTGTTTCAGCTCACAGTTCAAGTCTTTTGAGAAAGACTTTTAAAAACTGGAATAAATAAGAACAATTTTAATAGTAAACACATAAGAAGTGACCAGCAGTTCTAAATCTATTCTTAGGTTTAACAAAACAACAACAAAAAAAAAGCATTAACTTTCTTTATGAAGGGTTTTTTTTTTATCATGGTATGGTTTTTTTAACTGATAGTCCAAGTAACCTATTTACACATGTAAATAAGCAGAAAAATTGTCACGTATAGAATTATGTATATTCATTTAAAAGAGCGCTATCTGATGCTCAAAAATTAATATGAGTACAGTAAAGCACATAATTTCATTTAACAGTGCAATTCAAAGTCAAAATGGACCTATTGAAATCCTATTAACTGCTCAATGTATAAAGAAGTCATGATGAGCTTGCACAACACTGAACATTTGCAAATAATACTCATAACCAAGATAAACATATGGTTTTAGGAGACAAATCTGCACGTTTCAAACATTCGGCAATAAGTGGAACCAATTAAATGATTTCTTGTTTTTGCTTTTCACACATTTCTATTGCAGACTTGTAGCTCCCACAGCACTGGAATGATAYAGTACCAGCAAGGTCCTAAAGACAGCAGGCACAGGTTCTCTGTCATTACCAGTATCTTTGGAGAGTTTTATACATTATTTYGCAATTTTATTCTAATTAACATGTGGTCCCTAGTCAGCCTGGTGTTCAATTGCTTCTGTTTCTTTTCATTTTCCATTGTACTATCAAGAGGGAAATTCAGCCCTTAGAAACTTGTGATTTTCTAAACAAGGGAAGGCAGATTTTTTCTGACCAGCACTTTTCTGTATCCACAGCAAGTCACTYTGGCCTGACATTCCTCAGTGTTTTTTAGTGTTCCTTTACACAGATGACACCAATTTCCATTTCCTTATAGCAGTACTGAAACAAAACTATGACTGTTGCTCACAGACTGTTCAGGACCTTTGAAGTATTGAGGTCCAATAAGCAGTTTAAACTCATAGGTTAAGATGCCTTCTTTGTGCTCTTTGTCCCTAACCAAGAAGATTGCCAACAGAGGCTGCAAGTCAGTGCTTTGTAGAACGTGATTCTGTAGTTGTGAATTTAATCCATGTTCTGCAACCCTCTTCCTGCATGATCTTAAGGCAAGTCACTTCAGCTTGTTCTTAGTTCTTCATCTGTTACAATAGCATAAGGGAGAAAGTATCAGGACCAATGGTTTTGGTTACAGGTGCTTGAGGACCTTAATAAAAACACTATGAGAGGACTCTGAAGGCTGTGCTCAGCACTTCTTTATGTATGTGATGTTATAGCAGATGCAAGCCCAAAACAGTGCTGCAGGGATGGCTGTCCTGAGTACTTTGTAGCAGCTGCTCAGGCAGTGTTGATTCAGGGAAGCCTTGCAATTTTAGATGCTGCCAGGCATCCAAGACAGAGACACTGTGGTATAACAAATGTTTTAGATGAGTGGAAAAGGAGAAATGCAGTTGTGCTAATTTTGCTGTCACTATAAATGCAAAGAGGTGGTAGAAGTCAAGTGGGAAACAAAGACTCCAAAAGGAGGAACTTCCTAAAGCTTCTAGGAAGCTCTTACAAAGGCAGTAAAGAAGTTTTTGCTWCAGAGCTGCTGCCTTCACAGAATGATTTATCTACTGAAACAAATAAAAGATGGTTTGCCATAAACAGATAGCAAGCATTTCCTTGGAACCTTGGTGGWAGTGCTCAGTTCTTGTTATATGACAGAGCCTATTCACTTGGAGCAAACTATTCACTCAGAGCACTGCCTAGGGCTTGAGCGCATGCTCCCTTTCTTTCTCTATTTCATTTTATTGTGTAGTTTGTCAAAGAATGTAGTTGTGGTGGTTAGGAGGAGGAGAGCAGGGAAAGGGTCAAGAAATCTTAAACTTAAAAAGGAATTGAAATTGCTATTAATTGAAGCCTGGTGGGGAAAAGAAACCAAGGCAGCCCTAGCAAAGGAGACAGCGAGGCAGGACATGGGAATGTGTTTGCA
Source organism: Eudromia elegans (assembly GCA_003342815.1). Lineage (NCBI taxonomy): Eukaryota > Metazoa > Chordata > Aves > Tinamiformes > Tinamidae > Eudromia > Eudromia elegans. The sequence goes on along the minus strand of PTEX01000036.1, from coordinate 2,422,914 downwards.
GCCCYGCTGCTAACTGATGCTGTTAGGTGAGTCATTTAATGGGTCTTGTATCATCGCCCCTGAAGAGGTATGTTAGAGGTAGCCCTGGGAACCACCTTGGATTTCTCTGTTTGAGTGTGTTTTTAGATCTGTTCCTGAGTTGGTATCTGTCTCACATCTCTGGRATCACTTCTTGCAAACAAATGCTTCTTGGAGGTGATGACTCAAGCAAGGAAGTGGCTGAATTAACATAATTGACACCTCTGTAAATTAGAGGTGCTCTCTGTGTCAAGTCTGCCGTTCYCTCTGCTCATAGTCCAGAATTGGCTGATGTGGGTCCAAGAATGGGCAATATTGAATAAGTRCTACTGGTGCAGATGGAACTTGGCATACTTCTCTACTACCAGCAATTTCCTTCTGTTTATTTCTAGAGCAGAAGGGTAGAGAGAGCCTGTCTTGGATGGTGGCTCCCTGCATGGAGTTCTYTTTCTCTTAGTTGTTCATCATGTTGCAGTCTAACATGGACCGTCTAATTGGAGTGTCAGTCGTTTTACCTTCTGAGAAACTAGTTCTGTAGAGGAAAACCTAGTGCATAAGTTASTTGTTCACTCTGGAAAGTAGTTGCCACATGCCTTTTGACTTATCAAAGAATGTCTTGTACCAACTCCACTTACCTGCTTCAAGTGAATTTAGGAAATATAAGGAATCATCAAAAGACAATGGAGAACTAGGAACTACCTCTTCCATTTCAGGCTTTCTACTCTGACAATGTAATCTACCTTTATACCCACCTTAATAATTCATGAATTGATGCTTTTTTTTTTTCTTGAATTTGTTCGGGAAAACAGATTTCCTGAATTTTATTCTATCTTGCAACAGCAATCCTCTGTTCAGAGAATATTAGTAAGGGCATATAGTGCTTAGGAATAACAACTTTTGTGGAAATCACGTACTGACAATTGTGTTATGTTGAAGRAACTGCTTAGTACATCAGAAAAAAAACTATGACTAAACTTAAAGTTATATAAATGATCATTGAAGTTGAATACTATAAGAATGAAATCAGATGGACAGCATTGTTTCTAATTATGTATTTCGGTTATATATTCAAGTTTCTTTTAATACCAAAGAATAGTGACAAATGCATTTCTACTTGGGCAACTCATAAGTTTTCCTGCTGGCCTAAAGGTGATAAAAAAAAAAGTCTAAATGCCTACTTATGTCTTTTTTTTTTTTTTTATTTATTTAATGTCAGGATGTCTTGAATAACTTGGGTTCTTGTGAGCTGGATGAAGATGACCTAATGCTTGACTTAGAATTCCTAGAAGAACAACATCACCACCGTTCTGGTAAGTCAGAAAAATGCTGGATATCTTCAGCTAGACAGTATATTTTCAGAAATACGATGAAATGTGTTCAGTACAATTACTGSGAAACAGCTAAGCTCTTTTATGAAGAAAAGAGCAGTGTGCATTTTGTAGCACAATAGTTCTGAATGCGTTGGACATCTGACAAAGAGCTGCTCTTGGGCACTGCATTTCCTGATCGCTTGCTTACTGCTGTTTGAGATGCTGCCTTTGTTGAGGATTTAGCTTTTTCCTGCAGATTGCTTCATATGGTGCATTATCAGATGGAAGTGTTTTTTTATATGCAGAAGATTACCAATTATGTAGCCCCGAGAACAGACCCTTTTGATTATCTAGATAAATAAAATGACTGCTGCCTCCTGTGTAGTTGCCAAGAAGAGTGTTATTGATATAATTATGATCCTGTTTTGYGTGTGCAAGAATAGTATGCTTCAAATATAATAGGTTTGACTTGAGTATAACTTGGTCCTTTCTTTCGTGGTTGGTTAAATCACTGTTACACTTGGAATTACCTAGAATTTTGTTGATCAGCAACAATAACCAAGGTTGACTCGAGGTGCATTCAGAACAATTTTAGAATAAACAAGATCTTCATCTGAAGTGTCATAAGAAACATGTGGTGTCCATTGCAACAGAGAATTTTCATGTTCCTCTTGCTGTGATGTGGAATGAGTCGACAGAGTCCTACTAATTCAAGAGGGTTCAGAAAAAATTGAAAAACAGTATGGAAATAATGAACAGGGAAAGGAAAATTCATGCAAGTTTTGGATTTGATAACAGAAGGGTCAAAAAATGTGATCTACTGTTAATTGGTAGAAGGTAGAGTGACTTGTGGAAATGCAAGGCTGTAGTAACTTATTGGAAACTGTACGGTAGAGAATGAATAAAAGTAAACTGCCTAGAAAAGTGCACTTTCAAACTGATGCTGAAAAGATACTAATTGTTTATGGAAAAATATTCMTGTATGTTGAAAAAGTGGGTCAAAAAACTCCAAAATGAGCTTTACTTTTTATGAGAAATCGTAGTTTTAGACTTATTCATTCCCTGGACATTTTGGAAATGATTTTATTGGCAGAACTGTTTTCCATAAGTGAACTTCCTTACCGTTCTGTACTTTGCCTCACCYGTGTTTTGTCTCTTTCTGCTTATAAAGTGATGAAGTAACAATGATAGAAAATTTATGTCCCATATGTGCTTCTAAAGGTTTGATAGCAGCCTCTGGAACAGGTAAGATCAGAACACCTAAATGACAGGTCACTTAACAGAAAAAAAAAAAGATGCTCACAGAGCATCTTCTGCAGTGTCAACAATAACATGTTTTGTCATCAGCCCTCTTTCAATGTGTCTGAATCACACACATTTGGTATAAGTGAGGATTAATTATAGATAAAAAAAAAAGGAAAAAAAAAAAAAAAAGATGTGAGGTGTGATGTGATACATAATTCTACTTTAAGCCTATTATCCAGAGCAGATAAGAGGCTTTTAAACCAGGAATATCTGCTCTGCAGTTGGAAGAATGATGATCATTTGTATTTTGAGAGCTAATATAAAGACCTCCATTGGAGTCTATGCATCATTTTTAAATGCAAAATTGTTACTTTTATTAATATTTGTTTTGTTTTTCTTTGTGTGTGTGTTCATGGTTGCTGCTAGCTGCAGAAAATGCAGAATTTGTGGGTTTTGTCACTGTTTTTCTTAGATTAAGCAGTTGGAAGGACAGATCCAGTGTATAAGCTAAGGAATAAAACTTCCATGTTTTGGAAGTGTTTATTAATTAAAACACAAAGCTAGAGTGGAGAAAAAAGGATCTTTTGGAACTTGTGTTGTTTGCAATTTTTTTTTTTTATTATTATCCCAACCAATTTTTCTTTGTAACCTTGTTCCATCCTTTTGACTTGTCTCACATGATGTTTGTTGCCTTGCAGCAGCGTCCCTGTAAAATAAGATTCCTGCAAAAATGCGCTATGAAGCAGAATGAAAACTAGAAATAAAAGCAGTCCCTAAGTTGTTCTGTTATTGCTTTGACAAACTATGTAAAGAGAAAACCCAGATCAGCGGTAGAGCTTACAGTACAAGTATAAGTAGTACTGGTACTACTGTACTGTACTGCTACAATACAGTATCAATACGGTATAGATATTTGCACTGCTGATCTTTCATACCAGCAAGAAAAAGAAGGAAGGAAAAAAGTTCAGTTGATCAGTTATTAATAGTTTTGCTTTGCTTGGAATTTCATGTACTGTTCCTAAGGTGGAATATTTAAAACTAGTTGTAATATGACAAGCATGATGAGCCTTGAGGGTATCTTTTTGTTACTCTAAGTATATTAGACTTCTAAAATATGGTGCAGGGTGGATTTCCTGTTGTGAAGTAATGAAGTTAGTGGTTTGTAGAGTGGGAACCATTGACTGTTTATTGAAAGTGACAGCATTAATTTAGCCATATTCACTTTCATTTTCCTCAGTGAAAYGTGGCTTATTGGATTCCAAGTATTGATGGCTCTAATGTGTAATGAAAACCTTTATCTTGAGTGACGCAAGCAGGGGAGAAATTATTCAAGTGGTACATGGTAATATGGGTGTTTTATTTGCTTAAATTATGYATAGCCTGTTGAAAAAAAAATTGTATCTGTGTGTCTTACTATGGCTACAAMAAATGCATCTTCTCTAAGTTCATAAAGCCAGAGGTATCCAAAGTATTTTGTGATTTCTTAAGTTACTTGTTAACATTCCTAACAAATAGTTAAGAAATGACAAAATAATTTGGGTGTTTATGGCTTATTGGCTATTAGTGTCATGAAACTACGACCACTAGCCTTGTTTTTATGAAGATACATGTGTGTGTGTGCTGAGGGTTTGTACCGAGTAGTGCTGCTGAAATAAGTAGCAATGTTTACTGTATGCTATATTAAGCATATCCGTGTACCCAGATTGTCCTGCTGCATTTGTCATAGAATAACTTGAATGCCTGCTGAATAGATTTGAATAATGTAATGTATTATCATTTTGTCTTTATCTATTATCAGTTTGTYTTTAGCCCTTGCGGATTGAGTGTCTCTGTCTCATCTCTAAAGCCATGATCCAACAACATGTAAAACACATTTATTACATTCAGTATATTTCAGAAATGAAATTCTCAGTTGCTGGAAAGCAAGTGAATTGGAAATAAAATATGAAAATGTACTATATCAGTCTAAATATTTTTCAAATATCAAAAAATAGAATTTCAGATGGCACATTTTAGACTCCTATTCAAGCCTGACTTAATTCCATTTCTGTRTTAGAGGTTTTCTAAGTGCATGTTTAGTTTTATGTATGTGCAATACATGCTCTGTTATTCGCCTTAGTAAACGTTTTCCACTTTCYAGATTTATGGATGTAAAGGAGTAGACCTGACTTGACAAAATGAATTTTGAAATGGTGGAAATGGATATTTAATGACCTATATACTGTTCTGCTTTCTYTATAAGTGGATATTCAGAAAGAAGAGCATGATCTTTGCCTAGTTTCCTGTTAATRTAACTCAAAGGAATAACTGTCTGAAGCTCTACTATACTAACATGACTCTTGTAGCATTTCTTCCTCTTTAGCTATTAAAAAAAATGGAAATGATGAGCAGGAAAAGTAAAATATTAAGGAAAGATGAGAAGCTATATGTTATCCATCTGTCACATGTTCATATTTTATTTTTAATTAATGAACGAGTGTGAGATTAGCAGATAATTGAATGAGTTTTGCAAGTGTCCTAGTCTCAGGTAGAAGYAGAGCTTGGACTTTTGATATGGCTGCACAGCTTTATTATGTTTATTTTTAAATGCCAAGTTGCTATCGCCATTCTGAACTCCCATCTGGGCTCTCGAATTACGAGGCAGCAGCCCGTCCAGCACAAGCACGGTGCCCTGCTTCTTTCTTAGGGAGGACAAGTCAGAGACTTGATGACTTCACGCAAGCAGTTTGAAAATTGTACTTGTACAAAAACATGTAGAAAGTGKCACTTCTATTGTCAGAAGGATTTGCCATTTTAAGTTCAGTAGACAGCTACCATTGGGATGGAACTACGTTAACATCTTAGAGTTATTTTAATCTTAAGAGACCACTTGATTATATTTTGTGTCTATTCATATCTCAATTCAGGAAATGATTAGACACCACAACTGCTGGTATCTTGGCTGCTTTTACTACTGCTCTTACCTTTGTCTTTACTTGTCCTGRAAAAAAAAAAAAGGCCAACCCATGATTTATCATAGGAAGAAAAAAAGTTCTGCAGGAGYCTATAAAACTCATCAGCTAGAGTTTGAACTTAAGGACTTTTTAAACCTTTCCAAAGGTGTACCTACCACACATCATTACTGAAAGATAGGATCAGATCTTTTGTGATGTTTGAAAATCTTATTTGCCTTTATTTTTGTCCCTTTTGTGACTGAGTCTCTTGTAATATAAGAGCCTGCTGTCCCCTCTTTGGCCCTGTGAAGAATCTGACAAATCATTAACATGGCTTAGGTTTTGTCTATTTTTCTTTCTGGTTTTACTTCCAACTCGTTCTGAGGAGGAAGGAATTCACAAGTGAGTGCCAAGTAGGAGGGAGAAGAAAAAAAAAAAAGAAAAAGGCTTGAGATCTGCTGCAGCTCTGTTTGAGCTAGAGCAAGTGAGTCAATAGAGAGAAAAGCTTTGGAGGTAGGTTGGTAGAAGAGGGGCTTTTTAAGAAGGATTTTGGCCTCTAGGAGACTCCCAAAAGAAGCGCATGCTTTTATACTTCAGAGTCTTAGCTCAGTTTGTGAAGTGTATTGTGAGGAGGAAACCGTACACCCGTCTTTGCTAGGGGAACAATTTGGGATGAAGTCGGAAAGGTGAGCATGGAGAATTTTTCTCTCTTTCATCTTCTGTACTTAAGTTTATTCTAGGATTGTTCAATCTGGCTTGTAATGAGAAGTGCCAGGCTATCTCTTTCTCAGCTGCCTGTTTTTGAGACCCTTCTACAAAAGCTTTGATAGTGAGAAGAGCTTTAAAATGGAAGCTTGTCAGAGCATCTACTTGCCTGTGCTCCAGTCTTACCTGCAAAGGACAGTGCCTGCATTAAATGCCCTGAGGATGGCCTCAGTACTGGTCATTTTTGTTGAATGTAAAGTACAGTTATAAATCAGAATATTTAGAAAGTGTTTTTGAGAAGTGGCAACAAGTGCTCTATTGCAGCAGGGATGCCATGTATGCTGATGAATCTTCAAGAGGCAAAGTATGCATGAATTTCTATTACAGCGAATCTATAGGTAGAAGTAAGCATGTATCAGACTGATATTTAAGAGTAGTTGAGCAAAGCGTTCGTCTGTAAGAAGTTGATTATCGCCGTGCCTTTTCCCCTTTGCAAATATAGTCTGATGAATGGGTAACTTGAGAGTCCTGGGTTCTTGYTCCATGGAAAGTGTTTCTCTTTCACTGTTAGCTGTGGTGAAAGTGCAATCTTTAAGCCTGCGCAAAAATGAAAAATACTCCTATTCCTGTAGGCAACACCTTGTGTGAGGGTGATGGTTGCAATGAGATGTCTTATCTTAAGACTACTGAAGATGTAAACACAAAGGAATGAATGCCTAGGCAGGTGCTAGGGCAGAGGATGATGTTAGACCATGCTGCGGCTGGGTGTATGTGCTTGAGCTGCCAGAACGTAATTGACAAAATAAGCCAATCAAAGGCATTTCTTAGAGAGATTTCCATTTGTAGCATAAGTTTAACAKGCTTTAATTCCTCAGACAACTGCAAATCTAGTGATGGGTTTCGTACTGCCACACAGGAACTGCTCAGTTGGCAAGGGCAAGATGTAGAACAGAACTGCTCGTAGTRCACGGGCTCATTGCAGCCTAGCTGACATGCTTGCTCTCCTCGTGCTCAGAATATATCTGAGCTCTGCAAGCACAGCTGATGGGGTTTTGTCTTGTTTTTCACAAATAAGGGTTCAACTGGTACCCCTCCAATGGTTGACTAAGACTGGACACGGGACTGAAAAAAACAAGATGGGAAAAAAAAATGTTGGTGATAAACTTATTGTTATGATTGTGATTTTACTGACTGTCTGAGGCCAGGCAACATGATGAACCTGTTGGATGTCTTCCATGTGTAATTTTTATCACATAGGTTTTCTTTTGTCTGAGTAATTTAGTTTAAAAATATATTCGGTGGTTGAAAAGCAAACAGTAGATAAAGGTAYAGCTGTGCTGTAGTATTATTTTTATTCTTGTGTTTTTCCCCAAAACTGCTAATTTCACAGAAAATAGTTTTGACCAGCCTTTGTATTTCTATTGCATTTTCCCCCACGAATAAAAGTTGGAATGACTATTTCTATAGCTTGATTTCTTTGTTTCCTTCTCTACTTGATCATTACCTTGTTTGTTCAACTTCATCTGGAGTTCTTTGAAGTATCCAGGTGTTGGGGGAAAAAGTATTCTTTGCTTTYTAAAAATATCCTGCAAAGAACTCCAGATGATTGAGTAACATGATATMTTTGCAACTGTAGCTTTAGTACATAATTTTCAAAACATGTTGTCAGCAGCATGTATCAAATTAAATGCAAATAGTTCGTAGTTTTGAGGTGCTGTGGCCTAAGCCCSCAGAGTGCGCAGAGTGCACAGTTAGGCACATACGTAGTTGGGTGGAGGTRACCACCACGTGCATGAAAGAAGTGGAGATTGTACCACCACGTGTCCAGAGATTCTTGACTTAGTTATTTTGGTGGTTGAATTTGTTATACTGATATCATGGAAACATTTTACTTGCTCTTCTGTAACTCTTCTCCTGACCTATCTCCATTTGCCTTCTATTTAAAATGTTGGGCTTTTCGCTTTGCATTCTTCCTAGGTAGTTATTTAAAGTGTAATGCAAASAGCATGGGTCTTTCCAACTTGAAGATATTTCTTGATTTCAGATAACATCTTCTTTAAGCATTGTTCTTTTGAAGTTAAAAGCTGAAGGTGATTCTWGCTGGCATCCACCCTTAAAGGTTTACACAATCGACAAATTTATAAAGATCACAAAAATGCTGTGCTCAGATGAATAATGGAGAATGCTACCTCCTGGCAGACCATTCTGTTCCTTCTGTTGTAGAAACAAATCACCATGCTTCCTTATTAAATAATGCTAGCTGCAGTTTTAAATTGTAGGTTAGGCATTCTGGAGTTGGCACAATTCCTCSGAGATCAACCTACTTGGTAATTATGTGTGAAGATGATTTGTCCCTTTATTTATTACTACAAAGTGTATTTGAAATTTTGATAGCAGTATTTAGGCCTGTGTATTACTGTTCTCTTCMTATTCCCATCTCATTAAGAATGATTCAGCATGTTTTGTATTTGCCACATACACCTTTGATTTTTGTTTTTAAGTTTATTACGGATTTAGATTTCTTCTCTGTTATTCATTAGGATTATATGCATGTTGTTAATCTCTGCGTGTTGCTAATATCTTCATTATTTTTTGGGGAGAGAAAAGGAGGAAATGTTACTGTGTTTCAAAGAATACTTATGGGGAAAAAAAAGACATATTTCCTTCAGGAAACACTGTTCTACCCTTCAAGAATGTGCTGTGAAACCTTCTCAGTAGAACATTAAGCATTTATTTAGCCTAAGGCACATCAGTATCCTTACTGAAGTCAGTGGGATCATACATGTTGGCCTCAAGCATATTCATAAGTGACCTTGATCGTAGGAATTTGGACTTCGATCTTCTTATGCCTCCTCTGAGACTAAATATTATCACTCTTCAATTGCCATCATTTGTTTTTAATATACTTAGTTGCAGCTGAAACTGTGCAAGTGCAGTATTGATAATAGATACWGTAGGAGACAAAACAGGGTAGCCTGGTTGTGAAGATGGTGTAGTTACATATAGATAATGTATGGATTATTTTTTTCAGAATATTGATASTAGTTGCAATATTAAGTGAATAGAAGATTACATTATTAAAAGTTCGATAATTAAATTCCCCAAAATAARCATAGGGGTGTTATCCAGCTGTTCTGTTTCATATAGTTAATAGGCAAGGAGGCAAAAGAAAAAGATTTTGAAGATATAGAAAATTACTGTTTGTATTGCAAGGAAAATTCAAGCTGGTAATAAAGTACAGTAYGTTTATTCATGTTAAAAAGTTCACATATTTTCAAGAAAACATTTCTGCAGGAGGCTAGCTTCTCATGCAAGCTTCTATCTTCCCAAAGCGATGAGGGGAATTAATTCTTGGTTCCTTCTTAATAACCCAACCAGTGTAGAAGTTGATAATATGAAGACATACCCCTAAATTTCTTTACACAGTTTCCTTCATCACAACTATTTTTTTCCACAAAGTAGTTGGAGAAGAGCTTAAATTCAATTATGTAAAAGAAAAAGTGAATAAAGGCTTATTCAAGGATCATTTAAATGTTTCATTTAAAATTTCAGCATGCCTTTGACCCACTAGACTCCAGTGATGAGTTATTCTTCAAAGTATAAACTTTTACRTGCAGATGGGATCTGTTGCTATGTCTCCTTAAAGAACTCCTTTGTTTCTCTTAGAGAATATTTATATGTTATATTCACTATGAGCAGAAGAAATACATAGGCCACATATTTTTGTGGTTATCTCCATGGAAATTGCTTRTAGTTGGCCTAGAAAGAACTGCAGTCTAGTTAGCTTATTAGTTGAAGCTGTCTCCTTCACGGAAGTCTCAACATATACCGGCACCTGGTCTCCTGCAGGGTTAACAGTAGATGCTTAAGGATCTACTGATACTAYCAATATTTGATTTTTTTATCCTCCACCAGTGATCCTAGTCTCWCAATTGTGTTGCAGTCTTTTGTATCCTGAGCCCTTATGTTTCCATGTGTTCTAGATTAGCGCCTAAAATTTTATTCTTAAAATAAAGAAAAAAAAATTTCTTCTCCTTTGCCCACATTTTTAAATGATTTTAAATGATTTTTTGACTTTAAAAGATTTTCCATCTCTGATGTGAGCTTTGTGAAAATCTAGAAAGCATTCACTAAGAGAAACAAGTCAAGACTTAATTTATTTTGAAAGACCTTGTGTTGTGGGTTCAAATCACAACTTCTGTAAAAGCAGTTCTGTCTCGGCAGGTGAAAGCTAAAGCTACTAGGATTTAATGGTATTTCTACTTCTATCTGAYGGTGAGGTCTGTGCTGTTCAAGTGYTTAAGCTTCTACTTCCACCCTTCTGGGAATAATTTAATCAWGTCACACAATGATTAAAAAAAAAAMAMAAMACAAACTTAGTGGAGTTACAGAGCCATTCACTGTTCAAGTGGTGAATGTTATAATTTGAGAAAAATCAGAATGCTAACTGTATTTTCTGTTTCTGATATTTCTACTGTAGTGCAATGCTGCACATAATAAATAGGGTAYGTATGGATGCCAAAATGAAGTAAGTTAGGGGAAAGCCTATTAACAAGAACAATAGAATTCATGAAATCATTATTCTTTTSATTGTCAAGAATTGGTGGAGCTGTAATTTTTCATGYTCTGAGGCAATTTTCTATRCTCAAGGCCATTCAACAAGCACTAKATCTGTTTTTCACTTTGTCTTCAGAGATTTCAGTATTATCTTCTTTTTTGCTCCTTGCTATTCATATGCATCATTCCATGCACAACAGCTGTCCAGACTGCAAGAATAAACTGATAGATTTTCACATTTTTTTTAGTTTACCTACATCTTTAAAAACTAATAGCCAGTATGCTATTCCAGTATTTAGAAATTATTATCTGATTTTGGCAGTCTTACACTTGAGAATACAGCATAATAGCTTAAAAAGAGCTTTTATGTAGCCAATAGCTATATAATAGGAAAAATTAGGCTATACTTATTATGCAGCTCCTCCTTGTGATTATTTTTCCAAAACCTTTCTCTGAAGTGGGAATCATTCTGAAAAGATTTTGTGTGTTCTCCTGAGAATATTTAGCTGTACTTTTGTGAAATGATATTACGGATACAAGATGTTTTATGAGTTGAAAATTCATCTTCTATATTCATCAGCAAAAGAAGGCAGTTGAGTCATTACTGCTYATTGCTTATACATTTTGTCACTTGGAAATGACAATTCCTTTTTAAAAATAAATTCTCGTGAGCTGTGTCAGTTTTATAAGAWGCCCTAATGAATAAATAGCATTTTATTTCACTCATCTATAAGATTTTTTTTTTTTTTACAATTACTTTAGAAATTATTCATTTATTGATTTTTTTTGTGTGTGTTTTTCTAGGAATTTCCTCATGTCCTAAGGTGTTGTCAAGGATTTGAACATGACATAAAATGTTATTTTCATCACAGGACTTTGTTCAATTTTCTTGCTAGTAGGAGATTTCATACTGGAATCACAGTGATAAACTTACTTAGATATCTTTTCACTTTGAGTGAAAAATGTTTCCTTCTCTGCATAATGTGAATCTGCCTTAGAGAAATATTTGTATTAGGAACTTGGTTTCAATTTTCAAATGAATGTAGGATCATGTTTTGCTTTTGTATTTAGCAAGTAGATAAATTTCTAATTTTGCTTGAGGTATAAGATACCAAGCCTCTTTTTTGTACTTATTTCTCATACTGTCCACCCCTGCTTTTTGTCAGTTGTTTCTTAGAGTTGTCTGGACTTTAATGAAACTACTGAGATCCAAGAAAACTCCCAATTTCACAAAGTCCTGTCTTTTAATATGGGCTAGCCTTTTTTTTGAGATATTTAGTATGTTATGTATAGCAAGAGATATGGATGTAAAATATCATTGAAAGGTTAAATTTAGTCAAATTATATCACTTTTAGTGGATGATTAGTAGTCTCCAGTGACTTTGGAGAGAAAAAACTTTTGGTTCCTTCTCACATTTCTACCTGGTAGAGAACTGTCAGAGTTTTGTGATGGCTCATCTGTCTATCACAATTGAGACATCTGTCACATAACTGAGAGAGATGTAACGGTGCCTCTGATACTCTAGGGCATCATGCAGATTTCTGGARTACCTTGAGTACAGTAATCAATAATTATATTGACAATAAGACATTATGGTTTTGGATGATGAATTTGGGGTTTTTGAGGAGAAGGGAAGGTATGGGAGGAGAGGTGAAAGAGTTTTTTAAAATGTTTTTGACTAGTATCGACGGAGGCAGAAGAGGCAGAACTTTAAGAAATAAAAATGAATGCGTTTTTAAATTTTGTCTGTTTGATAAATATGCTAAATGAAACCAATGCTAGCTTTCTATTCATGTAATAGTTCTTGGTATACAGAACCAATCAGCTCATTTTCTAGTATATGTTTTTWTTTTCCCAGAAATTGTAATCAAATGATCACTTAGTGTACAGCAAAAGCCTATCATTTGGATTCAGGAAATGTAACTCTACTTCGATCTTTGCCACAGGTTGTCTAAATGATATTGTGCAAGATACTTAGTCTGTTGTGTTTGCTTATCAGTATTTATTGCTAGTGCAAGGATTTTGTTGGGATGTTTTCTTTCTCATGTGTTTATATATTGTGATTYGAAGTGCCATCATTTATTCTACAGTCATGTAACTTTAAGTAACTGTTTTGTAAATAATATTTTGTTATCAATTCGATTGTCTGAGAAATGTTTCTTATCCATTTTTCGATATAATTGTGCAAGAGATTTATTTTTAACAAAAGAGAAAGTAAATAGCTTTAAAATTGACAGTGATAAWAACAAAATGCTTTAAAGGGAAGTTCATGTCTTGATTGACAACAAATGAAAGCCAACAGGAGATTKTGATCTAGAATAGCAGAAATGAGAATCTGCAAGAGCTACATCCTCAGGCTGCAGAAATGAGCCAGCATTGGGAGGGCTGGTCCAAGGTCTCCAGTGTTCCACACGACCCTTCCGCTTTTGGCAAATGCATTGAAATGCTTTCTTAATAACTTGTGTGAAGTTGATGCAATAGCTATTTCCATCCATAAGTCTATATATCAAATAGTTGTTCTTAAAAAGTGTCAGAACGTTTCATAGCAGTAGATAACTGTTAATAGAATTATATCCCTGACCAGAAAACAAATGGAAAAAAAAGAAAGATCACTGGGATGACAAACTGGAGCTGTTTTTATCATTCACCTTTACCAGTACCACCTCTCTCCAATATTAGAAGAGTTTATTTTGTGATTCTTCTGGAACCTAGGGTTATAGTACTGTTTCCCCGGTACTGTTTCCTGCCATCCACTAGTACTGTGGGTTTAGGTAGAAATGAATAATTATAATATATTTAGTGTCAGTCTGTTTGCAGAAGTGGGAAAATAAGTTTATTTGATACTAGAGGAAAATACAGACATTTGGAAAGGACACAATCATCCCTATTTCTGTGGAAAAAATATTTTGATAYCTTTAATGCTTACATGCAGCCAACAAATGTAGGTTTTATGTGTCAATATAAACCACTGTAGCTTTTGAAAAAGTGAGTAGTGTTGGGCTTATATTAATGAAGGAGAAGGCTTGAGGATGGGGCAGGTATATGCAGTGATACCAATTTACAGGAAAATTGCATGATGCTCTTTGTGGTAAGTTTGAGGTATTRTCCCTCAAGAGGAGTGAAGGGCAGAATGGCAGGGTTTCATATGCACTCAGTGCTGTGGTCTGATCATCTGAATACATCATTCACTTGGAGGATGTGCACTTATCCTTACTTTAGCACGTTGTGGGCTTTAAGCAGGGAAAACACGGTTCAAAGCTGTTGCTAAAGCTGTTGCTCTCTGCCACAGGTTGAAGCATTTAACGTGTTTGTTTAAAAGATAAATCAATTATTCCTGAATTACATTGATCACCATAGTAACCTACATTCATTGTATTTCCTAAGAAGTCATTTAAAGGCATTTAGCTGGAATAAATAAATGTTGTCAATTATTGATATATGAATGTAGCCTAATTATATTAACTGTGAAACATTTTTGTGGGATGAGTTTTGCTTCATGCGTGGTAGTTGCATATCATCGTCAATAATTAGTGTCAGTCATTTAGGTGAACTATAATTCTCAAATGTTGAGAGGGTTTTTCCCCCCTTTGACAYAGTGGGTTTTGTACAGCCTTTCAAAATTATACAGTTATTTCAGTTCTTTTGGGGCTATGTGTATTTGCAATTTCACTTCTACTGAAAGACCGTGTTTTGCTTTTGTCTAGTTTTGTTTTTCCCTTGAAATATGTGTCCATACATTTAAGACATTTGTTTATGGAAGTTCTATGGAGGCTGAACACATGCTCAGTGTCTCTTGACTTGAGGGTCCATATTTGAGAGCTATGCAAAGACTTATTTTTTCTGTTTATTTTACAGCCATTAGTTAATTAGAAACATAATTCTAGTTTGTCACTTAGTTAATATTCATTGTTGTCTTGTTGATAAGCTGAGAAGTGAATCGGCTTCTGAGCCTCTGCTGTTCATAACTGCATTTTAAGGTAAATCAAGATCAGTGGCAGTTTACTTAAAAATGGGGATCAGGAGATGGCTTATGAGCTGTTCAGACATTTTTGACATGGGCAGAGTGGACTGGTAGTAGTGGCCTTGCCAGCCATCCCAAGCAAGCCATTCCTGTTCTTCAGATAGGGATTTCAGTTTGTTTGCCTAATATCCTGACAGCAGCTAGGTCTCTGGGAGTTAAGACTTGCTTTAACTACAGCCCTGGGTCAGTATTAAGAGCACGTGTTTTAAGTGCTTGAGTTACTTTTGAATGACCAGCATCCTCACCCAGTCCCACTGTTTCTGTCATTGTCCTGAGGGCTCTGCCTGGGTCTGYGTGACATGCTCCATCTCAGCATGTATGTGGCTATGGATTCATTTAAATAAGAGGATATGAATGTATATCTTAAGTCCAGCA
Organism: Eudromia elegans; assembly: GCA_003342815.1. Classification (NCBI taxonomy): domain Eukaryota; kingdom Metazoa; phylum Chordata; class Aves; order Tinamiformes; family Tinamidae; genus Eudromia; species Eudromia elegans. Next base: position 2,407,749 of record PTEX01000036.1, on the reverse strand, counting down.
ATATGTATTTTTAATGCACATACTATCCTAGTCCAGCTGTTTATACATCCTGTTGATGTGTCACAACATCATTAGAAGGATGGTATACTATTTAGATGCATCCCAGTTTTCAGTTCTTGGAAGCACATCAGAATCCACTTGGCAGAGCCAAAAAGGCAGTTTGCTCACAGCACATTTGAATGTCTACTGCTCTGTGGAATCTCAGTTCTGTCATTAAGCAYTGACTTATCTTCCTATTGGAAGACCATAACTTACTTGGTATTGCTGAACTGATGGCAAAGCTTCTTGAAGCTGCTAGTTACTTCCTTAATGATGATTTCTCAACGGCTTTTGCACGTGCGCTTGATTAATCAAACAGTTGCCTATTTAATTAATTAAACCAAGTGATGTTTGAAGGCAGAAGGAGCGATGGAATGAACAGCCTGTAATGGAGTGAAATGGGAATTCCATTTGAAAAATGGTTGTGGAACCAAGTTCACTTACGTGATCTTGAAATGCAAAGACTGCTCCACTTATTTATTATGCAGCTCTTGTTCGCTGAGCTGAAATTACGCCGAGAATTGTCCTCTTGTGCTGCCATTAATTTTAATCTTTAAATTCAAAGTAAATTAAGTTGCTAACTTCAACAGCTATTGAGATGACTTCCAATATGAGCTAAAGCTGTCCTCTGTYTCCAGCTATGCCTAGCAAGCCACATATTACTGTGCTGTTTCCAGAAATCTGCAGTGAAAGCCATTGCATCTAGAAAAGAATTCATCGTGATTCCTCTGACTAGCGTAAACTGCCTGTTGACAGCAACAGGCAAATAACCCTAAAGCTTATTCTTTGAATTTTGAATGACAGCAGTACATCCTTCACTGCTAATGGCTTCACSTGCAGCATTCAGTGCCTTTGGTAGGGCTGGGTAACAAAGTAGTTAAGAGATGGAAGGAGCTAACAGCCTCCTCTGCCTTGCTTCTTGGCTTTTTGTTGTTTTTGGKKTTTTTTTTTCTCCTTTCAATGCAGAATGTCTATTACGTTGTGTTTACTGTCAGCTTTGCACTACCTCAGGTATGAGACGATTGCCAGTTGCCTTGAGAGTTTTTCATTTTGCCCTATTTTTGTATTTTGACTTATATCAGGAACTCACTGATGTTGAGTCMCTCTTCAGTGCCTTAAGTAATGCATAAGAAGTACAATAGGATGAGGGACTCATGGTGTTGTATATCACACGATACCATTTTTCTACATAATTTTAATCAAAATTAGAAGAGAGAAAGTAGCTTCTTGTGTCTTGGTCTTTTTAATCAACATTTTATTTGAAGGAACAGAATTGTGAGCTTCAGATTTTATTGTTAGGGTCTTTAGCCTGAAAAAGAAACCCAGATGTTATGTTATGTACTCTAGCGTGGTCATGCGAGAAAAGAAAAGGGGCTTGCTAATAATTGGAGTGTAGAATCGTTTTGAGACTGTGTGTGAGATTKGAGGCTATATCTATATAGTCATTCTGTGCTTGTACATCCTGTAAACATGTGTGTCAGTCCCATGAGTAACCTTTTAGGATTTAAACAGTCCTCTCAAAGAAGATAAGTAGTTTGACTTCTGTGACAGATGGGCAGAATTGTCCTCTCTGGAGTGTTTTGAAGATGAGTGCTCAGTCTTCAGGTATATAGGTTCTACCATCCCTGAATGCTCCCTATGTGCCTTCCTATAAACTTTTTCCTTCCTTTAAACTTTTTTTAAATGGAACACTAGTTCTGTTAGTTACGTTTTAGTGTTCATATTTCTTTGAAAAGTTAACTTGTTCTTCTCAGCCTTACCATTATTAGATGAGATGTATTTTCCAAAGTCTTCCAGGTTGCCTGGAAAATAAATAGCAGACCTCAACTGACACATGAAGGAATGGAGAAACAGTTTACTCAGTCTGCCCGTTAGCTCACAGAATTGGACATCTCAGAAGTGCTGGAGAAATATYGTTACTCTTCCAGAGTTAATGGTGAAGATCGGAAGCTTAGTAATGCAAATTGCACATCTGTGGCCATGTAAGTGAGAGTTGTACATTAATCAGCTCATTATTCATAGAAGACTGTGTCGCTTAATGTGCTTTTGACTTAGTAGCCTCTTTGTGGTAGAAATCGTTATTTTGATTTGTGTTTGCATAATCCTCAGCATACATGGCTCTGGATGAATAATGCTACTAAGAAATAATAAAGTAAGGAACAATAGCTTGAAAGAAAGACTCCTTTCTTCAATATGTCTCTGTTTTTGTAATCTTTGCAAGAACACATTCATATTGAAGGATTTGTATTGAAAAATAGGGGGTAGAACAAGTATTTTAAAATATCTTTTAATAGTACTTTTAATAGTACTTCAGTTTTTAATGCCTTGAAGGAACAGGGTAGTATATAGGGTTGCAGAGTCCCTGAGGTTGGAAAGGACTTGGCATTTACTCATCTGGCCTGTGATCTTTGGCAATATGATCCAGAGCAGTAATGTCTATCAGTTGCTTCTGGGAAGCTTTTTTGCTAGAGAGAAGTTTTGTTTAAGACCATGGTGATACTGGTTGTATCATAAATTGCACCACCTTAAAAGTATTGGTTTAGAAACTGCCTGAGAATAATTGATGTCACCACTGGCGACATGCTTACTTTTTCA